>PVIH01015259.1:15939-50468 GCA_004025045.1 Sigmodon hispidus
AAAAAAAAAAAAAAAAAAAAAAAAAAAAAAAAAAAAAAAAAAAAAAAAAAAAAAAAAAAAAAAAAAAAAAAAAAAAAAAAAAAAAAAAAAAAAAAAAAAAAAAAAAAAAAAAAAAAAAAAAAAAAGAAGAAAGAGAAAAGGAAGAAATTGTGTAACTACCAATGTGTCCCAAAGATCTGTAAATCAATACATGTAAAAAGACTCAATGAAAGTCACTCTCTTTCTGACTTAAGAATCTAAGCTTCCTCAGGGATGAATATTGAATGATATTACCAATAGGGAGGATATCCTATTACAACACTGAAATTCAAATCTCCTAGGGCACAAACAATGCTTTTAAAACTTTCAATGCTAAGGAGATAACAGACATTTCACAAGCTCTCTCTTATTTCATCAATTGCTTTTACCTTAACAGCTATCATTTAAGAAATACTTGTTCCTGTGGCTTTATAGGTCTTTTTGTTATTTGTTTGATGTATATCTTAGGATGGATGGTAAGTAAAAGTACCAATGGCTTGCAAGTCTCAGGCATATAAGAGTTTGTCGGGGCTGGAGAGACAGCTCAGAGATTAAGAGCACCGACTGTTCTTCCGGAGGTCCTGAGTTCAATTCCCAGCAACCACATGGTGGCTCACAACCATCTATAATGAGACCTGGTACCCTCTTCTGTACACTGTATACTTAGCAAATAAAAAAATATTTGAAAACAAAAAAAGAGTTTGTCCTAGCATACAGTAATCAGAATAAAACCCCAGGTTGTATGTGCTTTTTTGATTAGAGTAGCATCTCTCCCCAAGTGCTTTCATGCAAATAACTTTTCTGCTGCAAGTCAGACATGCAAGTGTCCAGCCTGGCCACCTCCTTTGGCTATAATACTTTTGTCTAATAAAAGTTAACGTTAGTATTTCTTTTCTACATGTTTAATTTAAGAATAAATTATGAGAGTTACTGAACTCCTTCCCTAAGTAAGCACAAAGATGAAGTCATACAGGTGTGCTTTAAAATGAAGTCCCAATCCAATATGGTTTATTTTTACAAGGCACATGTCAACTCCTAATCACTTTTATAGGACTGAGAAAATTTTGTATGCTTATAAAATTTAATAATTTTCTGCCTTTCCTAACTTTAGCAAATCAGGAGAGAAAATATTAGGGAAAAATCTCACCATACAAAGACTAAAGAGAAAGGATAGGTTAAGGACGCTCTAAAACCTTTGCTTTAACATCAAGCAATAAGCCACACACTCTCCTCCTCTCCTCACCACATCCCACACATCTCCTTGCCATACCCAGCCACAATGGAGGACAATCAGATGAAAGAGGGGTGCAACCCCAACTCTTAAAGCTATGAATTTCATAGAGTAACAACAGCAGAGCTGCCTATTCATAGAACAGTTCTGCTGAGTTTTTGTCCAGAGATAACTATATTTCATAATGGCTATTTCAGAGAGGTGAGACCGGAGATGGGATCAGGACCTTTCCCTTTACATAGTCTATCTTTACATACTGCTTGAGTCACAGACATATATTAATGCTGTTTTTTTGTTTTGTTTTGTTTTTGTTGTTTTAAATGCTGGTTAAAAAAAAAAACAAAAAAAAAAAACAGCAATGCAAAGAACAATTAAGGCTTTTTGTTTTGGTTTGGGTTTTGTTTTGTTTTTCTGGCTTTTTTTGAGACAGGGTTTCTCTGCGTAGCCCTAGCTGTCCTGGAACTCACTCACTCTATAAACCAAGCTGGCCTTGAACTCACAGAGATCCGCCTGTCTCTGCCTCCCTAGTGATGGACCTAAAGGCATGCGCCACCACAGCTTGGCAATTAAGCCTTTTTAAAGCCGACTGTAAGTATGCTATTGAAAGTTTAAAAGATAATACTATGAATTCTGAGAGTAAGAATGAGCAGACATGTACCCAAAAACATCTACAATGCTCACCTTTATTTAAATGTCCAATAAAGGCAATTGCATTTTTTTCAAAAGCAAACCAAATTTTCAAAAGAATCAAGGAAAGCAACATGACCTTCCTACTAGCCTGTTACACCCCTCTCTTTTGTACTAGGTGACACCCACTTCCATAGTGCTGGCTGCTTCTCAGTCTTTTTTCTTTGTTTTCTAGTAAGTCTTGTTATATCTCCTTGGCTGGCCTGAAACTGTGAAACTCTGGCTGTCCTTGAGTCATTCATTGCCCTGTCTCAAACTCCTAGGTGCTACAGGCATACACCAGTATGCCTAGCTCCCTCGGTAATAATCCACCGCTCACTGGAGTTACATGAGAGAAGAATGTTAGTTCCGGGTTCTGTACAGACTTTCATGTTGCCAGTATATTTCAAATAACAAGGACAAGTACCAGGAGACAATAAATTCATCAAATGACTTAATACTCAGAAGGGCCAACAACAGGCCTTTTTCTCCCCAGGGTATTTGTTTCTCAAGGTGTTGGGAGGCACAAGGATAATGGCTAGAAAACAAGAGGCATACAAGGACAGAGGACTGCCGGGACTGAGCAGTGAACAAGACAGCTATAAACATCCACAGACAGAATGCCTACCTGTTTCTTGGGCTAGCAATTTATTATGCAGACTTTTTAGTAAGCAAGAACTCTGGCAGCCAACCCAAAACTTGACATCAGTGACTCTTCTGTTTGTTCCCCTTTGTGACAGCGTCTGCCCATCAATTCATGCTTTTTCAATCTAATAAGCTAGAAAAGGCAACTACTCAAAGGTCACCATACAAACACTTCCAGACACAAAGGAGAACATGTTTTACTAACAGCAGACCAGGCAGGATGGAATAGGGATTTTCATGCAATGAACAGGGGAGCAGCATACTCAACAGTAGAAAGAGAGAGGCCGGCCCTGACCATAAGGCATACCATTCCACAATATACTCTCATTTGAGTTTGGTGTCCTGCTAGGGCACTGGCCAAAGTAAACTACTATGGCTCCTAAGTTCCTTAAAGGAAAGACAGAGAAACAGGACAATATAAATTAGAGCAATAAATGCTAAACACAAAAGTATGAGTGAGGGTAGAAATGGCAATCTAGTATCATCTCTTGAAGCTTCAAATCCATACTTTTCAAGCAGCAATTCCAGCTCCACAAATTACTCTAATGAAACTTGCTTTTGTTTTGTTTTTTAAGACAAAGTTTCTCTGTGTAGCCCTTTCTGACCTGAAACTTGCTCTGTAGACCAGGCTAGCCTCAAACTCACACAGACCCACCTGCCTCTGCCTCCCAAGTGCTGAGATTAAAGGCATGCACCACCATCACTGGGCTAAGAAATTTATGTATCACAGCACAAATCCTGGGCAAGTATACACATACATACATACATACATATATACATACTATACATACTACACACACACAAACACATAGTCTACTACCCATGTTAACAGGAAACAACCTAAATATTCATCAGAATCAAATGGTAATTCATATAACCAAATACTATCCATTAGGAAAAGTACTGAAAACTAGAGCAGAGCTACCAAACAATATTGATAATTTGCACAAGCCTGAGTTAAAAGTCACAGAACATATACAGTATGAGACATTTCTACAAGCTCCAAAACACATTACAGGCAGGAGTAGGGGTGCACTCCTTTAGTCCCAGCACGAAGCAGAACTCGGAGAGTACCAGGCCAACTAAGGGAAGTAGGATACTGTCTCAAAAAAACCAAAAACCAAACTAAAAAAAAAAAACATTGTTTACAGACTCCTATGTAATAAAGTGTAATTAGGAGAGACAGACAGAGGGGAGGAGGATGAACACAATACAGAAGGAACGTGTTTACCTCTGTAAAGGAAGCCAGAATGTGCTTCAGGAAGGGACACACCAGGAGCTTTGACAAGTGGGGTAATGCTCTCTATTTCTTACTAAACGACATAGAAAGATGTGCTTGTCGTCACTTCTCATGCCCTATATATTGGGGTGATGCTGTCCAGAATAAAGGGAGAAAAAGAAGCATCACCAGAGTTGAGAGTGAAACCCACAATGCTCCCAATCTCTGCCTTACACACACATCCACCGGCCCTGTTGGGCTAACAGAGTAAGTAAGGATAGAACCTGAGAATCAGCTTGGTTTAGAAGCACAAAAAGAACACCTCCAGGCATTTCCTTGTGCTTACTAGACAAAAACAACCCTGCAGGCTGTCTTATCGCAGGACCAGCTCCAACACACTGTCCCCAAAGAGTTATAGAAGAATTGCTTTGCCACAGAGAAACAGAAAATATCGTCAAGCGTATTTTTTGATGAAAGTTCCCAAATAGTTCCAACAGACAGGAAAATGGATTGAATTTAGGAACAAGGCAGAGTCCCCAGGAGCTGGGCGACCCTGTGACCAGGGTTTGGGAAGGAGGAAATGAAAATTTGCATTTGAAAACACATTCAATTGATGCCCAAAACTGAGGATACAGAGTACCCGTAGAACGTGTGTGATGAGAAGCAAAGATGAACGATTGCACCAGACCCCCGAGTGCTATTAAACCAGCTTTACCTGCAACAGGTAACAACTGAATATGGGGTATGCTGAGTACACATCTCTACCACATCTGTGGAACATATGTACAGCCCACGAGTGCCAGTGAAGCAGGAAGAAGAGTAACTCACTGACCATAAGGAAGGCCACATTATTCGGTCAGACCCAGCCAAGCAAGGCTGGCTCCAGGAGGCCAAAAGGTGGTCCGGGCCAAGGCAGAAGGTGGGGCTGCCAGAGGGCTAGCCCACACCACAATCTTGGAAGGCCTAGGCTCGGGCAGCATCCCCTCACCACGACCTGAGCCGAGCAGGAACGAGTTTAGGGTGGCGGACGTCCCCTAACCCAATCGGAAGAGAGGGGGAGGTGGGGCCTGTCACAGAGCCCGACTGGCGGTGCCCTGGGCCAACCCTAGTCCTGCTGCCCGAGGCTCACCTGGGCACGCAGCTGGACGAGCTCCGGTCCACCTCCCAGGTGGCATACAAATTCATCTGCACCGGGGCAGGGGTGCGGCCTGGTCCTGGACCGCCCGGAGGCGCAGAGCCCGAGGCCACCGCGACGGCCATGGAGGTGGAGGTGGAGGAGGACGAGGAGGAGGCAGCGGCAGCTGAGGTGGACGAAGAGGACGAGGTGGCCTGGGCCAGCTTGGGGGGCGTTGGCTGTTGCGGCAGCGGCTGCTGCTGCGCCGGCTGCTGCTGTGGAGACTGAGCGACCCCAGAACCGCGCTGGCTGCTGCCGCCCCCGGCGCCTCCGGGACCACCGCCCGGCCCTCCGCGTTCCGCCATGGTCTGGCCAGGGGTCGAGGGGGCGCAGGGCCTACGCAGACTGAAGCCACGCCGAGCCACTCGCAGGCGTCCCCTCGCGACGGCGGCGGGGGCTCAGCACGTCTCCTCGGACCGCCCGGCGGAGCGCGAGCCGCCAGCGAAGCTGCACGCACGCGCGGCCCTTCGCGGCGCGCGGTCCTCGCGCTCGCCCGCCGCCGCCTGTTGCGGCCCGCGCGGCCCAGACACTAGGTGGGCGTGTCCGGCAGGAGGCGGGGAGCCGCGGCCCCACCCAGCCGGGCGCCGAGGGGCGGGGCCAGGGCCGGGCTCGGGCCCGCGGCTCGGGGAAGGGGATGGGGCCCGCGCGCTCTCGCGGCGCTGCCTTAGGCCCCGATGTGCTGGCTCGGCGCCCCTCCTCCCCCTGTCCCCTTGGGCGGCCGCTACCGCGCCAGCGGAAACCCGGGTTTTCCGGGGCGCGGCCTCGGACCGGAGAGAGCTGCACGGGAGCGCGCCCAGCCCCTGGGATGTGCAGAGCAGGCAGCGGAGGCCAGTGCTCGGCGGGCTCTAGTGACCCCTTCTGTGGGTTACTCGCTCACTCCTGTAAAAGGAGCTGTAAGTGGAGATCCAGCCACTAGCTATCACCTCGGGCACCTAAGCGAGTACATTCTCTCATGAGGGTAGGCAGGAGCCCATCCAGCTTCGGTCAGCCAAATCTAACAGCCTTTCTTCGTGGTACAGCATCCGTGTCTCCTCGCCCCCTTCCCGCAAGCCTTCATTTAAAAGTCCCAGAGTGCCTCAGTGCTTTCTCTATTTCTAAAATTCTATTTCTCTCAAGGCCTGCTGCCATACCCCCACCCCCACCGCTCTTGCACCTTCCTACACCCACACCTTCTCAGTATTTGAGCAAACGTCATGGGATCCCATGCTCCAACCTAGTCTCAGAATTCAAGGGCTCCAGAGAAAATAAGCCCTTCAATCACGCAAACACAACTTAATGAATCCAAGGGTTAGCAAGGACTCTGAAACAATTTAGATTCTGAGATGTAGCTGTCCTCTAATAAGTAAGAAGTATGCCTTTCTGCCCCAAGGTCAACAAGGAAGCCTGACCTGGCCTACTTCCCTAGCCTACAGTTACTTCCCAGCCTAGCCAGGGTGCTAAGCTGGCTATTTTTATTCCCCAGGGACAAAGCAGTAAGGTCAGCCCAGACCCAAAGGTACTTCCCTCAGAGCCTTCAGACAAAGGAGTGTGGTAGGGGATAGCAATTATCCACAATTTCAGCACAATAACCTTTTATCCCATAGTCGGATGGCGCAGTGGGATTAAAGGCAAAAAGTATAAGCGTCTGCAGAAGCTAAGAAGGAGAGCCGTTCAAGAGTGTCATGTATTTGCCCCTCCTTGGGAAACAGCTTTATTTACAAAACAAGTCTAAAGAACATGAAATGACAAGCATAGGGAAGTACAGAGCTAGCTTTGGGGACCCACATTTAACGTCCAGACATCAGACAAAGGGCCTATAGAAGCCAGCTATGGGAGAGGGCCCTAAAATTTGAATTCCTTGTATTTCTTGCTGCCCCCACGACTGTCCTGGGGCTGAGCTTTCCGTTTCTTTTGCTGTAGGAGAAAGAGAGAGACAGGTTACAACAGGTTAAACAGCCCCCAAGCAAGAGGCAGCCTTACAGAGACATAAAACACTTAAACCACATTCTTTTCCCTCTCAGATTTGGATGACTTCTAGTGCCTCAGGGTCACGGTCATGGCAACCAATGGAGGACCTCCAAGGTTTTCAGGCTCAAGCCCACCTTCCCTCCCCCTAGGTGGAGGTGGTCCTAGGCTGTGCCTGAGGTCCCACCCAGGCTGCTCCTACCTTCTGTTTCGCAGCATGCTCAGCCACCATGTCGCTGAAGTCTTCTTTCTCTACTTGTGCCTGCTGCTCTCTCACATGTTCCTCATACTTCTGGGTCATGGCCATGGGGTCCAGCTCCAATTCCTCAGGTGCCAGCGCTACTTCCACACCTTGCAGTTCAGGGGCTGGGCCCTTCCGACTCATAACCTGGAAAGATTAGAACTTTGTTATCTCCAAAGACTCTGAGACACTAGCTCCATCTCCATCATAAAACAATGGCCTCCAAATGCTTACCGTGGACATGTCATAAATGTGGGTTGAACCCATCATGGCACCTCCAACAGTGGCTGTTCTCTTCTCTGGCAATACAGTGAACAGCTGAGGTGTCTCACTGCTGCAAAGAACAAGAAAGTAAAACTCAGTAAGGGACAAAAGAGTCTCTGGAGTCAAAAGAAATATAGGTAGCAATTAGATTCTTGGAGAATGCCAAGATAACTATGGCTCAAGTATCTGTAGAAAAGCTGAGTTAGGAATGTGAAGTGGGGTCAGCAGTGATCCTACAGGATACACTGTAAATGCTACAGAGACCAAACTAAGGGATCTTCTGAATCTAATTAGAAGGTCAGAATACAACTCCCACATAATCAAAGGTTAGTGGTCAAAGAGGCTGAAGTTCCACAGAGAACTTTAAAACAGAGAAACTCAAAAGAAGAGGCTAGGGCCACTGAAACAGCTCAACCGTGCAAGCTAGATTGACCTGAGTCCCACCCCTGGGATCCCCATAACGGAGGAAGGAGCAAACCACCAAGTTGTCCTCTGACCTCTGTGACTTGCTATGGCAGACACAATGGCACACACACACATGCCCACACAAGCACACCATGCATGCACATATAATAACTGTTTTTAAAAAGGACAGAAGTCAGGTCTGGTGGTATATGCCTTTAACATCAGCACTCCAAAGGGTAAGGTTGGTCAATCTTTGAGTAAGAGGCCAGCCTGGGATACATAGTGAGTCCCAGGACAGGCAAAACTATATATAATGAAACAGTCTCAGAAAACCACCGAGTAAAAGTAAATGAATAAATAAAACAGACAGCAAATCTTCCCCACAGCCTTCCCAAAGACACACGGGTCTTCAACCGCTGATTTCAGTTGTACTTTAGAGCAGTGTTCTGTGTCAGACAACAAATCCACGCTATCACTCTAGACCAAGTTCTCTCCAATTCTTCCCTACAAGAGGTGACGCTTGAGGAAGCAAATGCCTTAGAACAAAATTCAGACTGTCACTCACCAAAAACACACCGAGGCTTCTGATAATCATTTCAATACATCTGAACTCTTCTTAGAAATCATTTATTACACTCATTTATATTTATTTTACTTAATGTATATGAGTATGTACACACACTGTATACACATGCCCTAGCCTACATACCAAGGTCAGAACACAACTGGTTGGTATTAGCTCTCTCCTTCCACCACACTAAGTTCCAAGTACTAAACTCAGGTCATCAAATGCCTGCTGCTGGTGGCCAGCACGTGCCTTTAATCCCAGGACTAGTGTGGCAGAGACAGGCCGAGTTTGAGGCCAGCCTGATCTACAGTGCAAGTTCCAAGACAGCCAGGACCATATAGAGAAACCGGTCTCAAAAAAAAAAAAAAAAAACAAGACAAAAATCTCTCAGATCATCAGGCTTGATGGCAGTGCCTTTAAGTTCTTGCTCTCTCTCTCTTTTTTTAACTTAGGGGCTGGAAAGATGGCTTAGTAGTTATCACTAGCTGCTCTCTTAGAAAATCCAAGTTTTTTTCCCAGCACCAGTGTGGCAGTTTATTTTTACAACTGACAAACTAACTCTAGTTTTAGAGGATCTGATGCCCTCTTCTGGCCTCAACAGACACCAGGCATGCACATGGTATACAGACATACATGCAAGAAAAATATTCATACTCAAAACCAAAATTTATTTATACAACTACATACACATATACAAGCACATATTTTCAAATTCATGTGTGTGAGTGTTTTATCTGCACGTCTGTATGTATACCAAAGTGCCTGGTACCTGAGGAAGTCAGAAGAAGACATCAAATCCCCTTGAACTGGAGTTACAGATGGTTGTGCACTGTCATATGGTGGTGGGAATTGAATTCAGGACCTCTACAAAACCATCAAGTGCTCTTAACTTCTGAGTCATCTCCTCAGCCTTTAAGGACCATTCCTTACCTACTGAACTAATCATCTCATTGGTCAGAATCCAAACTCTTTATCATGACCTAAAGGATTCATACTTTGTATGCTATATGCTTATTTTCTTTCCTTTTTTAAAAAATATATTTACTTTTACTTTATGTGAATTGATGTTTTGCCTGCATGTATAACTATGTAAGGGTGTCAGATCTTGGAATTACAGACATCTGTGAGCTGCCATGTGGATCCTGGGAATCGAACCCGGGTCCTCTGGAAGAACAGTCAGTGTTCTTAACCACTGAGCCATCTCTCCAGCCCCATTTTCTTTCCTTTAACATGCAAAACTTCAGAATTCTGCTTCCTGACAAGAAGCAAGAAACAGATTTACCCATGTACATGAAATAACCAAAAACTGGACAAAATAAATGAAACTACGGTTTTTCAAGGCTCACGACAAGATATGTAAAGGACAGTGATTACTGCAGGACAGCAAATGACAGGCAGAGGCAGGAGGGGCCGCAGTTCAGCGCTAACACTGGTTTAGAGACTCTGTCTTTAAAAAGCTAAAAAAAAATCCAAATGAGCCTTACAGTGGCACTGAGTTTCCAGATCACAGAACCAGGGAAAACCCATACAGACTCAGGAGGATCCTGTGAGTTGAGAGAATAAGGCCCAAAGCAACCAGAGATTGTAGGGCCCTGAGAGAATTCAAGAATTCAAGGCCTCCTTTCCAGTACTGGGGGAAGAAGAGTATGAAGAAAATATCATGTGAGGATACCACCAACGCCAAAGGGATCCCAGAACTAGCTGGGAGGATGAGCAATGGACACTGGCCACTGCTCAGTCAGGATGAAAAATCACGCCAATCCCAACTAATCTGATGGAAATACCTCCAAACTCAGTGTCTGGAGTAGAGAATACAGAATCTCCTGAGCTTTGCCTCCTATTTGGAAGGACTGAACATTATTATTTCAGTGCTACCAAGAAAACAATAAAGCAAAGCCTCAAAAGATCTAACTTAGGGCTGGAGAGATGGCCCAGCGGTTAAGATGGCCCTGGCTGCTCTTCCAGAGGTCCTGAGCTCAATTCCTGGCACCCACATGGTGGCTCACAACCATCTGTAATGAGACCTGGCACCCTCCTCTGGTCTGCAATCATAAATGCAGACAGAACAATAAGTATATAAATTAACAATAATTAATAGATCTTTAAAAAAAATCTGTTTCTAAATAACTATCAAAGCTGAAGATGTGTAGGAATACATAATACCCAGGGCCCAGTCAAATAAATTTCGCAAAGCTAAGCAGTCAGTCAAAAAATTCAGACATATAGCAAGGCATGGGGTACATACCTATATTTAATCCCAGGATTAGAGAATCATGAGTTTAAGGCCACCTGTGGTTACAGTGAGACCCTGTCTCCAAAAATGGCCAGGTATAATGACACATGGCTTTCATTCCAGCACTTAAAGAAGCAGAGGCAGGCAGATCTCTGTGTGTTCAAAGGCAGCCTGTTCTACATACACAGTCCCAGACCAGCCAGGGCAACATAGTAAGATACCATCAAGGAAAAAAGGGGGGAAGGGGGTGCTTACAATCTATAGAAAGATACAATCAAAATCAGTCCAGAAAGCTGAGAAGTAGTGGTACACCCCTGTAATCTCAGCCTTTAGGAGTTGATGCTAGAGTTCAGGAGTTTGTGATCAGCCTAGGTTGTATGAAATCATCTCAAAAACAAACAAATCAACCTAGAGCTGATAAATGCTGTAACTAGCAAACAAATGAGGCTGGAGAGATGGCTCAACAGTTAAAAGCACTGGATGTTCTTCCAGAGGACCCAGGTTTTATTCCCAGAACTCACATGGCAGCTCACAAATGTCTGTAACCCCAGGATCCCCAACACCCTCACACACATACATAAGGGGCAAAACATCAATAAAATAAAAAATAAATTGAAAAATTATGATTAGCAAGCTATTGCTGGGCCTAGGAGATGGGTCAATGGCAGTGTGCTTACTATGCAAACAAGGAGACCTAATTTAGATTTGCAAACAAAATGTGTCTCTAAACCCAGCTCAGGGGCAGTGAAGAAGACAACAGCAAGCCTGTGGTCGAAGAAAGATCCTGTCTCAAAAAATACAGTGGAGAACCACAGTTGAGGACTCTTGTGTGGTGCACACCTTTAGTCCCAGCACGCAGGAGGCAGAGGCAGGTGAACCTCTGCTGAGTTCCAGGACAGCCAAGACTACAAAGAAAAACCCCTTCTTAAATAAATAAATAGAATATTTTTTAAAAGTGTTAATTAGAGGGGCTGGAGAGATGGCTCAGCGGTTAAGAGCACCGTCTGCTCTTCCAGAGGACCCGGGTTCGATTCCCAGCACCCACATGGCAGCTAACAACTGTCTGTAGTTCCAGTTCCAGGCAAACACCAAGGCAAATAAATAAATAAAGTTTTTTTTTAAAAAAAAAAAAAAAAAAAAAAAAAAAAAAGTGTTAATTAGAGAGTAATAAAGAAAAATGGAATTAAGAAGTCAGTCAACCAGCCAGCCAACCAACAGAAGAGATCAACTACAGTGAAAGTCCCGACTGCTGCTCACCCATCCATCGCCTCCTCAATCTTCTTCTTCCTTAGCTCAATGAGCTCAGGGGTCTCCATTCCAGCTGGCACCGACGAGAATCCTCCAGGAGTGATGAGGCCACTGTGAGGAGGGAAATAAAAGCTCCACTGTAAAGAAACAACCTCAATATTGAGACAAAATGGCTGCTTTGGAAAAGACAGGCTCCATGTCCTACCTGTCTGCAGGTGTGATAAAGCCAGTTTCATCTGGCTTGTCTTCATCACTTTCTTCCTCTTCTTCTTCTTCTGAGGATTCTTCATCAGATGGTTCCAGTTCTCCCCAAGGAGTCCGATCAATCTCTTCTTCTTCAGTTTTGGTCTACAAGAGATTCCTCATTCATTCAATAAGTACTTATTGTGTGCCTACTGCCCACCCTGCTGTTCACCAAATGATCAAAAGAGTAAACACATAAATCCTGTAAAGGAAAGCTACACTAAACCTCAAGAAAACACATGAGCCTTTTCAGACTGAACAAGCATGGTACCACCAAGCTCAGCTCCCTGATAATAAAGTTACAGACCAACTATTCCTAACATTCTTAGCATTGAGTAAAATCAAACTCAGCAGCCTCCCCATACCTGAAACTCAGCAGCATTGGTTCCAAACACATCCCCATAAAGTGGCTTCCCAGTCTCATCTACTGGGGGTTTGCCCCATCCACCAGCATGGTATCCAAAGGAACAGCTCTGCCAGAGAGAGAACGCAAATGAATTCTCCAAAACTCAAAGAAAGACTGAAGCCCAAGAAAAAAGTTCACATTCCAAGATATGGAGCTCACTCTGGGGAACACTGGAAACTATGTGGACAAAACATAGTTAAACATACAAGACATTTAAAGAAAAACAGAAAAGAAACAAACAAAATAATGCCAGGAATGGTGATGCACGCCTTTAATCCCAGCACTTGGGAGGCAGAGGCAATATTGGACTATAGAGCAAGTCCAGGAAAGAGAAGGCTGTTATACAGAGAAATCCTGCTTCAAATAAATAAATAAATAAAAATAAGAAAACTACTGGGACTGGGGAGGTGGTCTGGTGGTTAAGAGCAGATCTGGGTCCAATCTCAGCACACACATAGCAACTCACCACTGTCTATAACTCCAGTCATAGGGAATCAGATACCCTTTCTTGGCCTCTCAAGACACCAGGCACACACAGAGATGTAGGTAAAACACCAATAAGCATAAAAAAGTAAATAATAAGTAAAAGGTATTACTCTTTTTAAAAGGATGGTGGCTCAGTGGGTAAGGAAGGACATTTGCTCTGTAAGACTAAGTAAGGGCCTGAATCAAAGCTGCAGCTACACATGGCTGCTCATTCCTATAAATGTAGCTGTAGGGGGTGAAGACCTGGATTTCAAGAGCTCACTGGCCAGCCAGCCTAGCCAAAACAGCAAGCCTCTGGTTCAGAGATAGATCCTGTCTCAAGGGAGTAACAGAGAAAACCATAGAGAAAGACCATATTCTGTTTTGGCCTCCACAACAGCACATGTCCACACATTTCTGTGTAACACACAGATAAGAGGAGGGAGAGGGAGAGGCAGCCAAGAGAGAAAACAAGCTTAATGCTCACCTCAGGAATAGGTGAATTCAACCCAGGGATTTTCAGGTTAGGGTAGGATGGGGGTGGCCCATATCGCTGCATGGCAATCAGCCACGGGGGAGGAACTTTGTGGGCATTCTGTAGGAAAAAACAAAACAAGATATGACCTACCTTCCCTTACCCTATCTTTCCATTCTGCTATTCTACCCCCCTCCAGCTTCCCCCAGCCACATAGCCAACACTTACAGGTCCTACTGGCATCCCTAAGGAAATCCTTAGTTCATCAGATAGATCTCCAGGTTTCTTCTCCTTCAGTCGTGTCTCAAACTCCTTCCCCTGGGGGAAAAGCACAGCCTGCTCTATTGGGGCTCCAGACACATACTAAGACCTCAGTGGCATGAGGACATGAGAACAGACAAGAAGTACTAGTCGCCATCAGATACAGAGTCTCATGAGGGCTGTCGGGCTCCCACTTAGATTTTGGATAGAATAGGAAAAGGAAGAAGGCCAGACTCTCTGCTGCTACTAATGCTACTGAGAACAAGGCCAAATACAGCACCTGCTTTCTTACTAGTGAAACGAGGCCACTGAGCAGCATGACTGTCAGCATCCTTCTATCTCAATTATCTTTTAATGCCATAGTGATTAACATTTCAAAGATGGGGGGAAATAAACTTTTTCTCCCACTTAAAACACAAAATGTTTCTGCACAACACTTGCCACTTAGCTATGTTGTCCCTAAATGTCACTTCAAATACCAGGGTCTGTAATTCTCCTCTGGAAAAAGAACCTGTTTGAGGAATAAAAACAAAATATAACAAGAAAAAAAACATCAGGCCGAGCCACCAGCTGAAAAACACAGTCTTAACCGGTGCCAGGAATAGAAACATTTCAAGGCTAGGACCACTGTATCAGCTCTGAAATGAACTCTAACCAAAGTCAACCTCAGGAGAAGTGTGCCTCCCCATCCCATACCTCATAATACAGGTCCCCATGAATGGTCAGCTTTGGCTTGGTCTGCCACTTGAAGAAAGCATCATGCAATTTCTGGTAGTCAATGTCAATCTTCCCCATCTTGGGCCGAACCTTCTCTCTCATTTTTGATTTCATGGTCTTTTGTTCTTCCTATAAAAAGCATCAGAAGAGATGAATTACTGAATGTTAGTCAATTCTTTATTAGATATTCTGACTCCAATTCACTGGAACCTCATTTTTCACTCTGAAAAATCAGCTTAGCTTCAAGAAGCTTCTGAGCTCAACAGAAGCACCTCAACTTCAAATGACCTAGTCTATGCTGAACAAAACAGACCTACTGCATGAAAGCAGTCTCAACTGTCAGAACTAGCAAAGTAACCAAGTGAAGGCCAGTGGGAAGGAGAGAGGAAGAGGAAGAGAGCTGCTATTTGGGACCAGGAACCTCAAACTGGCAAAGGAGTGATGCTCTAAGCACAAGCACTTACAGTGCTGACTTCCAACCTAGAAAAAGGTTAATTAGACTAGTAATAGGAGGGAAGTCCAATTCTTTTTTTTTTTTTTTTAAACTTTATTTATTTATTTGCCTTGGTGTTTGCCTGGAACTGGAACTACAGACAGTTGTTAGCTGCCATGTGGGTGCTGGGAATCGAACCTGGGTCCTCTGGAAGAGCAGATGCTTTTAACAGCTGAGCCATCTCTCCAGCCCCGGGAAGTTCAATTCTAAGGCAAACTTGTATGCCAGCCAGCCCTCACCTTCTCCTGAAGGGCCTCACGCATCTCCTGAATGCCTGTGCGCTTGATGAAGTCTGGCAGCTCGAAGGGGGGCTTCTCAATGCCCCGTTTGCCTTGAAGGTACTTGCGCTTAAAACACCAGTGGCGTGGCACAGGAACAGAGTTCCGCGTGGCCTTGAGGTGAACCAAGAGCTTAGGATCCTGTGCTGTCACATCATGCATCTCTACAACATCAGGCCGAGCCACCAGCTGAAAAACACAGAGAAACAGAAAGCTCACCTCTGGATAAAAGTTGTCTTCTCTTTCTCAAGACACTTCTTATACCAAGTATCCATAAAAGTGCCTCCTTGTAAACCCTCTAAAGCAAACTCAGTAAGGCTTAGAGCATCTCACAATTTCCCAGCCATGCTCCATTCACATGCAACTGGGTCATCTCAAGTCTAACCTGCTTGAGTTCCGCCACAGTAAAGCGATTCATTCGGCGCAACTTCTTCTTGGACAGCTTAGGGGCTTCTGGCTTCTTTTCCTAGAATAGAGAAACCTCATAGGTGGGCCACAGGAGGATCAACTGGCCAGCCCACTTCAATGCTTAAGCCATGAAAGCCCTTGGCCATGGTCCGTCAACCGCCTGTGCCCTGCACGCCCCCGCACCCCCAGCTGTAGGGAGCTGACCTGCTCATCGTCAGTGCTGTCATCGTCACTGTCCTTGTGCTCCTCCTCAAAGCCCTTCTTCTTAGGGACTGCAGAGTTCTCCAGTTTGTCAAGTTTTTCTGGCTCCTTTTCTTTTTCCTTCTTCACATCATCAGTGAGCTGGGGAGACAGATCACTTGGAAATCCCATTCTTCTGACAGACCTCCATTTCTGACCCCTGTATGCAAACCACAATCCCCATCCCATGCCCTTTGAGGATGGCCCACTCAGAGCAGATTACTCCATACCTTGAAAGCCTCAAAAATCCTCTTGAAAAAGATGAAGTTGGGCTCATAGATTTCAGGCTCTTCAGTCACATATTCAATCTCAACATCAGCAGCAGGGGAGTCAGAGCCTCGAGACCGAGTTGACTCTTTCTCTCGATCTCCAGAGCTCTCTGAAGATGCTGCTCGAACCCGCTGGGGCTTTTTCTTCTTCTTTCGGTTCCGACGCTTTCGGTTTTTCTATCAAGACAGGAAAATACCTCAGTCAGAGAATCTGTACCCTAGGTCTGCCTCCACTACTTCAGCACTCAGTCTTCACCCAAATAGGCAGATGCCAACGTTTTGCCTCTCAGAAGCTAAGCTGCTGTGCATTCTGGAGCCGCAGCTGTTTTGTTTCAGCTGTAAATGCATCCACAGTACTTAGAACTTAGAGGACTTCGTAACAATTGAAGATCTGCAAGATGTTTAGGACAGAAATCAGCAGGTCCAGGCCCTATCTCCACACAGTCCTTTCTGCCAAGCTCCATCACATACCTCTTTTTTGGATATGGACACAGTGTCCTCCTCAGTCTCTGATGCTGACTGTCCCAGAGATGAACGAGGGTCTGTCTCCATTTCTTCTTCCTCTGTTGGAGAATGTGGTGATCAATTCTCCTAACAGCAACTTCACCACCTTTTTTTTTTTCTTTTTTTGAAAGAGGACCTTATGTAGCCCAGGCTGGTCTCAAACTTAGTAAGTAGATAGACAAGAATGACTTTGAACTTCTGACCCTCCCATCTCTACATTCTAAGTGCTGAGATCAAGAATACTAAGTTACCACACCCAGTTTTCTCCACCACTGGAGTAGCTGCTCTCTAAACTGGTTCTCTTCTCAGGGATGGAAAAGGGATAAGGATGTAGCCTCAGCACAACACTGTGGTCCAGTCCCTGTGCTGCAGTGTTAGGACACATCACTCACCCTGCTGAGAGTTCATCTCTTCCTGGCGGCTCTCCTTCAGCTGCAAAATCTTTTCCAAAGCCTGGGGGATCTTGGGGCCCACAGAGGGATCATCCATCTGCAGCAGACAACACAGTCAGAAGAGCTGACTCCTAAAGACTTCCCCTCTAATTCCTACCTCTTAACCTGGAAGAGCTACTGAGTGGTGGCATGCAATTAATAAGGTTCTGCATCTCTCACAATTCTGCCCAAAATGTCTCCTATCTATATCCAAGAAAACCCCACCCCTACTTCACAGACTTACTTAAGATCCTAACGCAGTCTCCTCCAAACCACAACTTTTCTGACCATAAGAAAATGTCAGCAGTCTCACCTCTCTATTCTCATCTCCAGGGGGTGGTGGGGGACCCCGAGGGCGAGGAACAGGTGCCCCCATGGGCAGAACAGTGGGAGTGGGAACCACAGCGCCTACTGGAGCAGCTACTGTGTGAAGGAAGAAAAAGTCCAGAGTCAGAATGGTCTCCTGGTGATGCTTGCCTTTGTACGAACTAATGAAAACCCACAGGGCCCAAGGCAATCAAAGGGTACAGGTGCTGGCAATGTTCTGGTTCGTGACTCATAGGCAGGCTGCATAGGTACACATGGTATGTGAAAATTCATGACCTAACAAACACTTATTAGTTAAGTTTTCTTTCTTTTGGATTATTATTTTTCCATTCTATTCTCTCGTATTCCATGTTTGTGGTTATACCCACAGAGGCTATTACAGGAAGTAAACCCCTAAAGTTGGAATTACCAGTGATCGTGAGTCACCCAGTGTGGGAGGTAGAGAGTACAATGCAAGTCCTCAGCAAGACCCTCAGGTGCTCCTAAGTAATGAAATCTCTCCAACCTCTTCCTTTGCTTTTTGTTTTTAATTTTTACTTATTTTTTATGTACGAATGTTTCTTCTGCACATACTTATGTATACCACATGCATTGTCTGCTGCCTGAAGAGGTCAAAAGAAATCCCTAAAGATGTAGTTATGAGCTATGAGCCACCATGTGGGTGCTGGGAACTGAACCTGGGTCCTCTGCAAGAACAAGTCTTTAAAATACTCTGTCCACCGCTCTAGCACTTTTGGCTTTGGTTTTTTTTTTTTGTAGGTTCTATGATAGGCTCTATGTTGCTTAAACTCGGAATTTTTCCTTCAGCCTCCTGACTACTAAAAATACAGGTTACAAATATGAACCACCATGGCTAACTCTCAATAATCATTTGTTTTCTGTTTTTTGTTTTGGAGAAAGGGCTTCAGTATGTAGCTCAGGTTGGTTTAAAACTTGCTTTGTAAACCAGATTGTTCTCAACCTCACTGAGATAAGCTGGTCTCTGGCTCCTTAAAGTATATACCATTAAGTTCAGCAAGTAATTTTTTATTGATATATATGGGTATCTGGGTCTTTTGTCTGCATGTATGTATGTGTACATATATGTTTGGTGGCTGAGGCCAGAAGAGGGCACTGCATCCCCTGGACGTGGATTTACAGATGACCGTGACCCACCATATGGGTGTTAGGAACAGAGCCCAGGACCTCTGCAAAAGCAGCAAATGCTCTTAACCACTAAGCCATCTCTCCAGCCATAGTAACCTTTTAAATTCAACATATATACTTGTCCCTTGGTATCTATAGGGACTTTGCTAGAGGACCCCACCCCAATACTGGAATCAGACCGCTCAAGTCCATTATAGAAAACATAGGATTTGTACAGATCTACAAATATATTTTGTGTATTTTAAGATCTCCTCTAATACATACTACAATGCAAATGCTATGTAAACTAAAGTTTAAGGAATGATAAAAAAAAAAGTCTGCACGTGTTTAACACAAACACGTTGGGTTTTTTGTTTTGTTTTGTTTTTTAAAATATTCATCTTCATTTTCTTTTTTTTTTTTTTAAAACTTTATTTATTTGCCTTGGTGTTTGCCTGGAACTGGAACTACAGACAGTTGTTAGCTGCCATGTGGGTGCTGGGAATCGAACCTGGGTCCTCTGGAAGAGCAGATGGTGCTCTTAACCGCTGAGCCATCTCTCCAGCCCCTCATCTTCATTTTCTATGTGAACTGATGTTTGGCCTACATGTACAACTGTGTAAGGGTGTCAGATCTTGGAACCACAAACAGCCTTCAGCTGCCGTGTGTGTGCTGGGAATCAAACTCAGGTTCGGAAGAACAGTCAGTGCTCTTAACTGCTGAGCCATCTCTCCAGCCCCAAACATGTTATTTTTAAATACATATTTTTAAATTATATAAGCCTGACAGTGATGACGTATCCCTTTAATCATAGCACTCAGGAGGCAGAGGCAGGCAGATGGCTGTGAGTACAACACCAGCCAGATCTACAGAGTGAGTTCCAGGACTAAACAGAGAAACACAAGGTTTCAGTAGCTCAGACCATGTTTGATTTCGATATATAATCTAGAATGACCTTTACCCTCCTGGCATTATCAGTCAAGCAGCAGGATTACAGGCATGTGCCACCATGTCCAGATACAAAGAAGTATTCTTATCTTTTTTTTTTTTTTCTGCCTTGGTATTTGCCTAGAACTGGAACTATAGAGAGTTGTGAGCTTCCATGTGGGTGCTGGTGCTGGGAATGGAACCATGGTCCTCTAGAAGAGCAGTCAGGGGTCCTAACCACTGAGTCATCTCTCCAGCCCCACAAAGAAGTATTCTAAGAATTACCTTCTTTGCTCTTCTCTTTCACTCGAGGGTCTTACCTCGAGGCCCCAGAGGCGTCCGAACACCCAGCTGGCCCATATCTTGAGGAGGCCGAGGGACGGCAGTGCCCATTTTGGCCATCTCCTGCTGTCGTTCCTGCTCCAGCAACACAGCCGCCTACAAGAGAGAAGCCAAGGATGGCACACCCCTGACAATGGTGCCATCAGGAGCCACACCACTGAGGTGCTGACACCTCTCCACGCCTACATTTGCACTTTACTAATAAAAGTAGAAACTTCTCAGAATGAAAAATTCCTAGAAGAGACTTCACTATTTAACTAAACACTACCATCTACTTTCCAGTTCTTCCCCCAAAGATCAAACTATTTAAAAAGAACCATGAGTCATTTTCTTATAGCTACCCCTTAAAAGTTGCCACAACCTAGACAAACTAGTACATTCATACATGTTTTCACACTTGTGTTTAGTGCTTAACTTCCAATACAATTACCCACTGGGTAAAACTGGTATGAGGCAGAGCATCTTTCACATCTTTCCCAAATCTGCATAGTCTAAATCCAATACAAATAATTAGCTATGCCAGCATTCTCCATAAGGTACCTAAAGGATGCCATATAAGACTAGCAGTAATCAGCCTGGTGCTGGTGGCACATGGCTTCAATGCCCAGGGGCAAAGGCAGGTAATCTCTGAGTTCGAGGCCAGCTGGTCTACAAAGCAAGTTCTAGGACAGCCAGAGCTACACAGAGAAACCCTGCCTTAAAAAAAACCAAGAAAGAAAAAAAGACTAGCAGTAACCAAAGTATTTTCTGTAATGAATAAAGTAAATGCTGTATGTGTTATTATCACAGGAATTCTGCTACATACTTGGTTTAGTTTGATTTTTTTTTTAATGGCAACCCTCTAAAAATAAAAATAAAAAAAATTTAAAGAATCATCTTTAGCTTACATGCTACACAAAAGCAAGCTGCAGTGTGCTAACCCCTGGACTCCAGAAAGAAAAAAAGTACTGGAACTTAGTTAGCTATGATGTAGCTTCCAAGGCAAACTTGAATGAAGCATCTTGGTTTGAACACCAAATAATGTTAAATGGAATCTTGTGAACGGATCATGGTGTTAAAGTTAGGGAGAGAAACATCACGCTCTTCTACTGCCCTAAGAGCTCATGTTCAGTTAGTGAGTGAATTCTTGACTTAAAAAGAAAACAACTTCCTACCTCTGCAACAATATGGCCCAGGCCAATCTGCCAAAATCCTAGCTTCTTGAATTCTCTGCCGGCTTGTACCTAGGCTCTAGTCTTCAATCAAGACCTTCCTAAAAGGCATGGCCTGAGGGTCTAGCTTTCTGAGGCTCTATTTCCCCATCAGGGACCTAATGGGTCCTAGGTACAGGTTTCCACCTGTCCTACCTGTTTGGCACGTTCCTCTTGCTGCATCAGCAAAGCTGCCTGCTGCTGTGCCAGCTTTAACCGTTCCTCTTCTGATAATGCCACAGGCTCACCAACTCGGAGAGCAGGTGGGGGCCCCAGATTTGGTGGGTGAGCCATAGGAAAGCCAAGGCCC
The DNA here is from genome assembly GCA_004025045.1 of Sigmodon hispidus. NCBI lineage: Eukaryota > Metazoa > Chordata > Mammalia > Rodentia > Cricetidae > Sigmodon > Sigmodon hispidus. The sequence continues at coordinate 37,207 of PVIH01015259.1, forward strand.
AGGCCTGGTGGAGGTGGAGGAGGTGGTGGAGGAGGCTGCAGCGGGGGGAGTCCCATAGGTGGTGGTGGCATAGGAATCCCGGACAGCTGTGGGAGCAAAAAACACAGCCATGAACTAGAAAGCATTTATTTATTTTAAGAAGCATTTGCTGGAGACATAGCAAAAGAGCCAGGTATTCAAAGTCAAATGACATAGAACTCAAGAAAATGCACCATAGCAGAATCAAGAAAAATAGCAGGAACATCTATTTTGCATTCAATTTAAGGAGATACAAGGATACCTCTAAAATCCATATAGGAACTTTAAAACACACACACACACACACACACACACACACACACCAATAAACCCCGGGTCAAAACCACTACTTTAGAGAAAGACACTCAAATACTGGATTCTAAAGGGAGTTAAAGAAACAGGAACCAGGGCTGGAGACAGACCAGCAGTTAAGAACTGCTCTTGCATCATAGGGTTCAACTCCCAGCTCACAGTCTTCTGTAGCTCCAGCCAAGAGTAAATCAACCCCCTCTTGGGGCCTCCTGTGACACTGTATGCACATAGCATATAGATATCAAACATGCATATAGAAAAAAAACTTTACTTTTTTTTTTTTTTTTTGAGACAAGATTTTTCTGTGTAGCCCTGGCTGTCCTGGAACTCACTCTGTAGACCAAGTGGATCTCCTTGCCTCTGCCTCCAGAGTGCCAAGATTTAAGGATGTTCATCACCATTGATAGGGTATAAATTTTTGGCTCCTCCCCCCCCCCCCTTTACAGCCCTGGCTGTTCTGGAACTCACTCTGTAGATCAGGCTGGCCTTGAACTCACAGAAATCCACCTGTGTCTGCCTCACAAGTGTTAGAAATAAAGGCATGGGCCACCACTCCTGGCTATAATTTTTTTCTCTTTTTTTAAGAAATGGAAACCAATGTGCCAGAGTACAGAATGGCAATGTATTACTAAATGCAGGAAGTATATAATAAACTAAGAGCATTACCCCTTAATGCCTTAAGAAATAACTTTGGGAGCTAGACCTGATAACAAAGCACATAACTACATCCGCTTGGGAGAGAATCAAGTAAAAATTCCAGGTATCCAAGTTGAATCTTGAATAAGTCAAATTTGGAAGACAGACAGAATTAAGGACAGAAGCAGTATGGGCAGAAGTCAGAAGTGAACAGGCCCCAATTTAGACCCCACCTTTAATTCACTGTCCAGCGCATCTGCTATAACCTATAAAGTTTCTTACCTGCGCTGACATAGGAGGAGGAGCGGCTTTGTCCCCATCCTCTCCTCTTAAAACAGGTCGATTCAGCACTAGGCCAGTCTACGAAAGAAAAGATAACTCTGTGTCAGACTAAGACGAACCATCCCCCATTTACTTAACAAAATTTATCCAATGTCTGTTTGCCAGAGATGGGGCTGGAACCTCAGAGAAGCGATTACAATAAAGCAAAGGCAAAAAAAAAAAAAAAAAGACAACGATGAAGTACGTAAGAAACGAAGACCCTGCCAGGCGTGGAGGCACATGCCTTTCTTTAATCCGAGAACCCTCCAGAGGCTGAGACAGGCTGATGTCTAAGTTCGAGTCCACCCCAGTCTACAGAGCGAGTTCTAGGAAAGCCAGGGCTACGCAGAAAAACCCTGTCTCGTAGAACTTTTTTAAAAAGGAGTAAAAGAAGCAAAGATCCATCCGTGTGGAGTCTTAAAGGCGTCCAGTAAGTTAGACCCAGTCTGAACTCCCGCCACAGCACTCACCTGGCGGGTGTAGGTCTGCAGCCGCTCAACCAGCTCCTCGCGACTCCCTTTGGGACGAAGCACAGAATCAGGGATCAGCGCCAGCCCGAGGAGCCCCGCTCGGCCGGCTCGGGCCCCGGCGGCCTGTCTCCGCCCCCCCGGCCTGTGGGTCTCCAGGGTAAACAGACTCCACTTCTCCGCAACCCACGAATCCCCCCTTTACCGCCCATGAACCTCACCCTGAATAGGAGCTCCTATTTCCGCCAATTTGGCCTGAAGCTCCTGGGCAGCCCAGGCGCCATAGTGGCCTGGAGGTGGCGGCGGTGGCAACTGCAATTCTCCTTTGGGAGGTTCTGGATGCTCCGCCGCCATCTTAGCCACAAGAAGGCGCGCGACCAACCCGGAAGCTCAGATCATCACCCGGCCTACCTCCCGGAACTTCCGGCAGCTGTCCTTTGCAAGGAGCTAGGATTCGCTACTAACAAAGGCTGCAAAACCTTCTGGGAGTTGTAGTCTGCGGCTGAGCCTGTCTTTAACATCCCGTACGCAGCGTAAGATCCACCGCTAGGGTGGCGGGAACACCTGGCTGGAACAAAGCTGATGCTTTCCGCTTCTCACCTGCCCAAAAGCATGCTAAGTCTTCTGGCCCGACACCCTCATTGATGAAGTACTTGGATGCTAATTTCCCCCCAGGAACTCCTAGAGGCTACTCTCCGGCGCCCACCAAGTGGGAGATGGGAGCCGGTGCTTCTGATTAAACAGTGTCCGATTGTTTGTCTGCTCACTCCTGGCACAGGCGTGCTTGAATGGGCTGAAAGGGGATCGGAGCCGAAGAGGAACGGACCAACCGGGCTGAGTTCCAGCTTCTGACTTGAGGGAAGGGCGATACTAAAATCCCCTTTTCCACATTCGAGAAACGCTCAAATAAATGCCTTTTCTTCAAATGTTTTTTCCCCCTTTCTAGGAGCTTTCATACCATATTCAATTTTCCACCTGTAATTTTCAAAACGAAATGTGCACCACTTGCAATCCCAATGTCCGTGAAGGCAAGAAGAGTGTCAGGTCTGGAACTAGAGTTACAGACGGTTGTGACTGGAACTCAGGGCCTCTGCAGAGGCAACAAGTACTCTTAAAGCCAACTCTCCAGCCTCAATACTTTCGTGGCTGTTTAAGACAATGTGTTGCCATGTGGCCCAGGCTAGCCTTGAACTCCTGATCCTTTGAGAAGTACAGATGTGCATTACCATGCCCTGCTTCATGAAGTGGGAGGACTGGTATTTGAGATCAAGACTCATTATGTAGCTCCAACTGTTCTGGAATAACCTCTTGCCCTAGCTAACCTCTAGCTTTGGGCAAACCTCCTGCCTCAGCTTCCTGAGAGTTGGTATTACAAGTGTGAGCCAATCCATTGCCCTGTTTCATTTTTAAGACTTTCCTACCCTTTATTCCTACCTTTGTTCCCAAAACAGGAACGAGAACTTGATCTTTTTCTATCCCAAAGCATCAAGCATCCAGGAGACAGCTAATAATTGATTATGGAGTGGGGTAATCTAACCATGGGATTGTACCTTCTTATAGGAAAACAACAGCAAGCAAAAACCACTCAGGTCCTTTCCTGGGGAGAGACTCTATGACCCTGGGCTGCCCAACATCCACTAGTTCATTCTGTCTCCTCACTTCCCCCACCAGTCTACCCTCTCAATGACAGCCTGTTTTGTTTTGTGTGTGATGAATAAGAGAGAGGAACACAAATGGTCTGATTTCCCACCCACACACTTCAAATCTTTTCTCTTCCGAGCCACCTCCGTTTCACCAGCTGTCCCCAAAAGAGAAGTAATTGGAAAGGGGTTGGGGGCACATGTGATGCAGGAAAGATGAGGTCTGAGCGAGATACAAGAAAGTACAGGGGATGGAGGAGGGGTGCTTCTCATTCTCCTCACCCACATCCAAACTTGGACCCTTCCCCTTTGGGTACCATCACTACCCGAGGCCGCTGGGAGAGGGAGGGGTCCAAGCCAGAGAGGACAGCACCCAATCAAGAATAGTGATGGCTTTCTCTCATGCTTGTCAGTCCACTCAGGCAGACCTGCTGCAGCTCAAAGGAAGTCTCCTTCTGCTTCCTGTAACCAGAGAGCCTGGAATAGGTCATCTGAGGCTGGAGGCCCCAGTGTGCAAAGAGGCAGAGGAAAGGCAGGGTCTTTAAGGCAAGATCACCAGAGCAGATGGGTCCATACCATAACTAGGGCCAGAAAAGGACACACTAAGCAGGATCTGATTTTTTTTTTTTCACAGTTGTCCTGAGATGCAGATAGGACATCAAACTGTGCAAAGAGGACAGAGAGCAAACAAAGCTAACAAGTCCAAGATTCCCTGACTCTAGTTCTTCCCTGCTCCTTGGCAAGGATCCTTATATGAGTGAGACCAGAAGAGACCAATGCAGTATGAGTGAGACCAGAAGATCAATGCAGCCCCTGTCAGTACCAGCTTTGGGTGGTTACTCTAGCTGAAGATCCTGTCCTTGCCCAGAATGAAGGGGACAACCCATTTCTGCCCCAGACCGCAGGCACTGTGAGCCCATGGTATCTAATGTGGCTGTAGGAGGTGATGCTGCTGTTAGACATTCATAAGGAGCTTGTGCCTCCTGACTCCAGGAGAAACAAGAAACTAGAGTTTCTGGTTTCTGGTGCAAAGTGCCTGGGCAGAGCCCCCAGACCTGGCAACAGCTCCAGTCAGAAGTGAGACCTCTGGAGTCCTGGCCAAGCATGGATAGACTACTCGGAGTTGCCTCAGGAGAGCTGGAGGACAAGCTAGAAGGGAAGAGGACCACACGGGGCTAATAGATGGGAAAACAGAGGAAATACTGGAGACTGCAAGTGTACCTGAACCTCCTCTAACCCAACCTCAAGAAGCTCCAGTGACCAATGGGACCCAGTAAAGCTGCAATGTTGGAGTTTACTGACACCTTCCCAGCCTCGGTTTTCATTCTGATGGAGAAAAGTGTGTTGAGCACAATGGTATTGAGCGCTCTCTACAAAATTGCAAAGGGAAGATGTCTGCATTCAAAGATGCCAATATCACCGGAAAGTGCTCAACAGCAGCAGGCATGCTACAGGGTACCCCTCCCCTTGCTGTTTCTCCTTTTCCCCCTCCCCTGAGCCGCCAGGCCCCCGCCCCTGCCCCGCCCCCGGTGTGAGATGGGGGACGGGCGGGGAGGGCTGAGCTGAGCTGAGCTGAGCGGACAGACACAGACGCTGCCACCTGATCCCATCCAGGCGCAGCAAGGCAAGCTACCGGCAAGAGCGTTCAGGGCCCCGTTCGGCGGATTTCAGGACAAGGGGCCCGGGGTAGCGGAGGGTAGCCCCTAACCCAAGTTGGAGACAGAGCCTGCCTGCGTGAGTACTGCAGTAGCCAGCCGGGGATAGAGGAAACAAGGGTGCAACGGGGATGGGAGCCTGGGGAGTTGCAGAAGAGTATCTAGGGGCCTAGTGCCAAGAGAGCTTGAGGGGGTGCTACGGTACCCTCGGAAAGCAGGAAAGGGGGTAAATCTGGCCTAGCCCTTGTAGTGACCAGATCTCTAGGAGAGATCGGGGGAAAACTGAGGGAATGTGGGGCGCGATGGGGGTGGGAGTGGGTAGTGATGGAGACAGGAGAATGAAGAGAATTCAGAGGCATGGATAAAAGCGGGGGTGGATGACAGAGAGAGGAGACTGGGGAAACCTGGCGCAGGGGAAGAAGGGATGGGAAGATATTCAATCTCTTCAGCCCTATTGTGCTACACTTTCGGCCTTTTTCTCTTGGGGACCTGTGTGACCTGGGATATGCCATGCCCCAAGTCAGGTTCAGAGCCTCCACAGCACTGATAGGACAGCCACTCCTCCAAGGACATCAGCATAAGCCCTGGAGCTCTGAGGGGAGATGGGAAAGATCATTTGGGAGTAGGGTGGACATCTGGGTTAGTTTTCAAAGCTCTAGCTGGCGATACCATTTCGTCTTTGGTTCCCCAGAGAAAAGAAAGCAATTTACAAAACTGGGCAGCAGCCTGAGGTAGACTGTTCTGACTAAAATTAGCACTGCTATTCTGATAAGGCTGGCACCCTGACCTGCTGGGGATGGTGAGGGAGCCTCTTTCCATAGAAAAGTCACTGGAGATAGGGGAATGTGTGAAGCCTTTTTGAGCAGCAGCCAGGGCCATCCCTCTGAAGCCATGCACCAGCAGCATGGCCACCAAGCTTCAGTCTCAAGACCAGGGAACTCCTCCAGGTCCTTACTGCTGAGTCCTCCACAATAGAAATGACCTGACCCAGGAAGACAGCCTGCCTGCTCCAGTGTCCAAGCACTACTATCTATCTAGACTTGCAATGCTTTCTCTGGCTGAAAGCCCATATGCAGGATACAGGGTTATTGCTTTCAAATACCTGAATTCTGTCATGAAAAAAATAAATCTGTCTAGTGCTCTGAAGAGTGCCTCTAGCTATAGCACAGGAGGATGTCACAAAGCATGGTAATTGGTCCTCATAGTCCCAGAAAGGTCTTTGGGATTGTGGGCAAAATGGACTAGGCTGTATCTGGAGGTGATAATCAGCCTATCATTGCCAGTGGTCAAAATCCCTGGTGTTCCCATTCCTGGGGACTGGTACCTAGGGAATCCCTACAATGATGAAGGCTTGTTGCCCTTGCAGACCTTAGATAACAATCTGCCTGGCTCCCCAGATCCAAGCCTTGTAGGTGGTGGATAAAGTCCTGTTAATAGAATGGAGGGGGTACTAGGCAGCACCCTCATTCTCTATGACCAGGAAAAGACCCATTGCAGCTCCCCTGACACTTGGCTGGCTCAGATTCCTCTGAGAAATAGGGTGGTTTCAGCACATTTAAGAGAAGTAGAAATAGCCTTGTCCTTTATTTATGTCTTGGGAGTCTATTTAGGGGCTGGAGAGGTGTCTCAGTGGTTAAGGGAAACCATCTGGTCACCAAGTTCTTCAAGCAGGACTTACCACAGAGAGACACTTTGTCCTCAGAGGGCCAAGAACTTGACTTCCTCCTACTGGAGACCAAGCCTGCTCTGCCTCAGAAATCCCTAAAGTTAGGGAGGACCTAGGCTGCCTCTGCTGTGCCCTTGATTGCCCTCTGTGGCTAGACCCTTGCTCTCTTGGCTCCAAGATGATTTCCGTTTCACTGGCTAGTAGAGGAGATCAGAAGATGGGACCTGTAGATAAGGGGAATTGTAAACAGGACATCTTTTCACCTAAGTGGGTTTAAGGGTAATCTGGGATTAACAGGGGAGGGGGCACAAGAAAGAGAAACCGTAAGCCAAACCCAGAGCCAGAGTTACCTCATCCCTCCTGGGACCAAGTGTCCTAGTTCCATAGCCCTGCATATTATCCTAAGGTTGCAAACCCTCCTCCCCTTCAAAGAAAGTAGAGTGGAGCACGAACCTGCACATACACCCAGAGTAAGACAGACCCACCCTAGCCTGGAGGCAGGCATGGCTGGAGAATCTAACTTTCCACCTGAACTGCCAACACATTCTTGCAAAGAAAGAAAGCCTGGACAGAAATCAAGCCCTTCTCTTGCCTCTCTCTCCCTCTTCTTCCCTAGAAAGAAGGCTCATCTCCTGCTGGAAATTCTCAGCAGAGCATGTTGGAGCCATGTCTTCCCCCCACCAAACCCTGCCCCATCCCACCCAGGCTGTTGTCCCATTGCCTTGGCCAAGCACCTGTGTCAGTCAGCTGATGGAGCCACCCTTTTGGGTCACTGGGGATCAAATCCAGACATGGCTCTAGGGCTTCAAGTCTTTCTCTCCCTGGTGGATTTAGTCCCAGACCCTCAAGGCAGTGAGACAAACAGGAGTGCAGAGGTCAGAAGCATACAGGATCACCACACCAGGAAGGGTGAAAAAAATAAGGTTTTCTTAAATTATTTATTTTATGCATGTGAGTGTTTTTGCTTACATGTACATATCTGTGCACCATGTGCATACCTTGTACTTGCAAAGGCTAGAAGAGGGTGTCAGATATCCTGAAATTGTAGTTACAGAAAGTCGTAAGTCACCGTGTAGTGCTGTGGATGAAACCTTGATCCTCTGGAAAAAGCACTGAGTGCTCTAACCACTGAGCTTCATTCCAGCTTGAAAGATAAATCAGTTTTGAATAGGAAAAGCTGACACAATGCCTAAGAACAAGAAGACAAAAAGAGTAGGCCTGGCTAGATTGGGGCACACAGCTTTAATCTCAGCACTCAGGTGGCAGAGGCAGGTGGATCTCAGAGTTTGAGGCCAGCCTGGACTACATAGCAAATTTCAGACCAGCCAGGACTTCCACAGGAAGACCTTCTCTCTGAAATGTTTTTTTTTAGTCGGAATAGATTTGCACTCCCAGTCTGTTATAGCTTGCTGTGTGACTATGAACAAGTGACCATCTCCACTTAGCACTCCATTTTCACCATTCAGTTGCCATGGTGCTAGGAGTTAGTAATAATATAGTAGGCCTGCAGGACAATCTGATTGAAGGGGCTGAAGGCTTGGTTGTTTCTAAGGCGTTTATTCTCAGGGGACTCAGGACCACCCCTTGGCTCATAGAGTCAGATAAGGAGTCCCGGAAGAGAGAAAATGTTGAGCTGAGACTTGTGTCCTGAGTCACATGCTATTGCTATGGCAGACTCTCCAAAGCTAGGTTCAAATGGCCATGAGACAGAGACAAGTTAGATACAGTCAGAGGTAAATAAACAGGGCTCAGGAGACAGAATGGCTTTAGTCTTGAGTGCTGGACACATCCCAAACCTGTAATTCCACCCAACACTAGTTTATCTGGACCGTGAGGTGATAGGGTCTTGGTGATGGGAGTTGGAATTCGATCCACCCTGGCATCTCTGTTCACCCCACTCATTTAAGCTCTCTTTTGCCAAAGCCCTAACCCTGGACTGTAGCTCCTCTGCCCACTGCAAACCTGTTTCCTTGTTCTGCCAGGCTTTTCAGGAACACTGGCCCTGCTACCAGAGCCCCAGGACCCCCCATGAGTGCTGGTAAAGAAAGTCCTGGATAGTGAAGCCCTGGCTGGTCCAGGAGTGAGCATTCCACCATGCCACCCATCCTCCAGTGCCTGCAGCAGTCCACCACGATGATGAGCCGCAGGAAGATCCTGCTATTGGTGCTAGGGTGCAGCACCATAAGCCTCCTCATCCACCAGGGGTCGCAGCTCAGTTGGTAAGTGGGAAGATCTCAGTGAGGGAAGGGTATGGCCCCATAGGAGGAACTGTAGTAGTCCAGGGCTAACAAAAGGCTCCTCTGGACTTCCCTCCCTTCCAGTAACCCAAACACACATAACCTCTGGAGCACTGGTTCAAGCTTCCTAATGCTACGACCCTTTAATATAGTCCCATGTTGTGGTGACCTCCAACTATAAAATCATTGTTGCTACTTTATAACTTACTTTGCTACTGCTATGTATCTTAATATAACTATCTGTGTTTTCCAAGGGTCTTAGGTGACTCCTGTGAAAGGCTCATTTAACTCCCAGGCTGAGAAACACTGCTCTAGAGCCAGACAGACTGGACTCGGTAGGACTGTGTAAATTGTTCAGTCACAGAATTAGTGAGCCAAGATCTGAATTTAGCCTGAGTCTTTCCTACAATATCACAGCTGAATGTTCCCGCAAGGGGTTGCAAACAACATTTTGTGTCTCTTTGTTTTTTTGAGACAGGGTTTCACTTTGTAGTAGCCCTTTTAAAAGCTCTCTTTTGCAACCAAAACTCCCGAAACTTACCTTGTAGAGCAGGCTGGCCTCAAATTGACAGAGATCTGCCTGTCTCTGCCTCTCTAGTGCTGAGATCAAAGGTGAGCATCACTACATATACCCGGCCTTGAGCTCCTGATCCTCCCCCCTCCATCTCCTAGATACTGGGATTACAGGTATAGACCAGAAGAATCAGGAATGATTCAAAGCCTATCCAAATCCGATAGGAAGCCAGTAATTCCAAACATCCTTGCTTCAGGATCTAGGAACAGAAGTGAAATGCCATAAGGACTATACTTAAGTTTAGAATGGTATCTCACACAAAGCAAGAGTTCAAGAAATGCACACATAAATAAATGAGTAGATTTCCACAGACCTTAATACAAACATGTAACAAGAACAACCAATGTATTGCTACAAAGTTCCATGTAGGTCCACCCCACCCCCAACAGATGATGGGTTAGGGAAATGAGCAGCAAGACACAACAAGACCTGGTGACTGAGTTAGCTTCATATTCTCCTCGGACCCTCAGCTTCTATACATTTAAATTAAGATTCCCTCAAGGATACCCAAGGGCTGTTGTCCTTTACACTATTTCTACATATAAAAATTACCTTATGCCAGGTGGTGGTAGTGCACGACCTTAATCCTAGAACTCAGGAGGCAGAGGCAGGTGGATCTCTGAGGTTGAAGCCAGCCTAGTCTATAGAACAAATTCCAGGACAGCCAGGGCTACACAGAGATACAAAGAAATCCTGTCTCTGAGAAAATTACCTCAGACAGAGCCAGGCATGGTAATATACACCTTTGATCTCAGCGCTAGGCAGACTGAGGCAGATTTCTTTATATTCAAGGCCAGCCTGCTCTACACAGCTAGTTCCGAGACAGCTAGGGCTAAATAGTGAGACTCTGTCTCAAAACAATAATTTTTTTAACTTTAAAACTTAGCAGAGAGGGCTAGAGAGATAGTTCAGAGGTTAAGAGCACTGACTGTTCTTTCAGAGGTCCTGAGTTCAATTCCCAGTACCCATGTATAATGGGATCTGGTGCCCTCTTCTGGTGTGCGGGCAAACATGCAGAAAGAACACTACAGACAACAAATAAGTCTTAAAAAACAAACAAACAAAAACCCTTAGCAGAGAATCTAGGTGTTGGTGACCCATGCCTGTAGTTCCAGCATTCAGAAGGCTGAGACAGAAGGATCCAAAATTCAAAAGCAGACTGAACAACAAAGCCACTGAAACCTTGCTTGGGCTGAGTAGAAAATGGAGATGGCTCAGCAGGTAAAAATATTTTCTAAGCAAGTTTGATGACTGGAGTCCCTGCCACAGACCCCAAATGAAAGACCAAGGATGATGACTCACGTCTTTAACCAAGAACTCTTTTTTTTCTTTCTTTTTTAAGACAAGGTATCTCTATGTAGCCCTGGCTGTCCTGGAACTCACTCTGTACACCATGATGGCCCCTAACTAACCAAGATCTGCTAGTCTCTTCCTGGAGAGTAGAATTAGAGCATACACCACCACTTCTGGCCAATCCCAGAGCTCTCTTTGTATTTTTTTATTTATAAAATAAAGTCTTTTCTTAATCCATGTATCCCCTTGCTCCCCCTCCCAACCCCTCCTGGTCAGCCTTCAGCCTCCCTCCTCCCCATCCCCTGCCCCAAAAGGGCAAGAAGTCCCAAGGTGGATCAGATCAGCATCTATTTCCTCATCCTATTATCAAGCCTGGGTTAGGTGTTCCTCTGGAGGGAACGGGCTCGGAAATGCCAGTCCACACATAGAAACACAGTCTGATCCCTCCCCTTGAGGCTCTACATACTGTCCATGTCAGTGGACAGTTGCCTTTCCTTGGAGGGTCTAATTCCTTTTCCTGATGGCTCCCCAGTGGCTGTTCTTGATTCAGTGAGCTCCCCAGAGCTCCAGCCAGCCATCACTGTGAGAATTTTCCTCATAATCCCTATCCTCCTCTTGCTCATATAGACTCCTCCTCCCCCCATCAGCTGGACCAGGAACTCAGCCCAGTGCTCAGCCATGTATCCCTGCCTCTATATCTATTCATTGTTGGATATAAGTTCTGTGATGTATAATTTTTATGTTCACTGATGTTTTGCCTACATGTGTATCTGAATGAAGGTGTCAGAAGCTTTGGAACTGTAGTTACAGACAGTTGAGCCATGTGGGTGCTGCAAATTGATCCTGAATCCTCTGGAAGAGCAGTTAGTACTCCCAACTGCTGAGCCATCTCTCCAGCTTCAAATCCCAGAATTCCTAAGGAGAAACAGGAGAGGAGACAGGAGAATTGACCAGAAGGGCACAGTCCAACTAGCCTGTCCTCCTCAATACAGAGAAAGATACAAGAGTCAGCCTCAACAAGGCAGAAAGAACAAATTCCAAAGATTACCCTCTAAGCTCCACTCGCAAGCCATGGCTCATGTGCACTCCCACAAATACACACACACTAAATCAAGTAATAAAAATTTAAAAAACAAGAGCCTCAAAACAGCTACCGAAGCAAAAACATTATCCTTCCACTTTCATGAGTCCAAATGTGGCTAAGAACTACTGATTCCAGGTCTTTTGTAGGATTTCAGTCAAGGTGTCTTCCAGACGTATAGTCTTTTCTGAAGGATTGATTGGCTAAAAGGGATCTGAACAAGTTCACTCAAGTAGTTTGGCAGATTTTAGTTCTTCAAGCTGATGGACTTGGTTCTCAGTTTCTTTGGGACTGTCATCATGTGGTTTTTAGCTAACTGCCCACAGTCTGCCTGCCTCCTTCTAATATAAATTACCCCAGCCCAGTGGTGTTGGTGCATACCTTTAATCCCAGCACAGGGGAGGCAAAGGCAGGAGGATCTCTGTGAGTCTGAGGCCAGCCTGGTCTACAGAGTGAGTTCCAGGACAGTGAGGGCTACACAGAGAAACCCTGTCTGGAAACCCAAAACCAACCAACCAATCAATCCTGGAGACAGTGAGAAAAACCAGCGCCTTTCCCTGCTATAAATTCAGAGGTAGCTATGTGCTGGCTGCACAGGCCTTTAATCTCAGCACTGGGGAGGCAAAGGCAGGTGGATCTCTGTGAGTTCAAGGATATCCAGCTCAACACAGAGAAACCCTGTCTTAAAAAACCAAAAATAAAATAATTCAGAGATGATGTAGGTGTTTGTGCAGCCCAGCGCTGCTCAGATGGGAAGAGATCCTGGCAGTCAGAAGCCCAGGCATACTGAGCACTGCAGTTGAATGGAAAAGTATTCAGGCATTCTTGAGCCAATGAACGCCACAGGCCACAGTAAACATAAGTAAGGTACAGCCTGATTCAGGGAAAGGCTTCCCCAGTGTTAACTCCTGTGCTCCAGCAGGGAAGGGCCTCCCAGCCAAAGTTGCTATAGTGGCCCCCTCTGCTGCTCTCTGTTCAGGGAATATAACAACTCGACCCAGCCAGGGAAGGTCCCCTGGGCAGCAGCAAGAGTGTTACAGCTTCGCTCCCTCAGCTGATCTCCATCCAGGCTCTGATATTCCAGCAGCGAAAGATTTTCACCGAAATCTCATTTAAGAGATTTATTGGGGGCTAGAAAGATGGCTCAGAGGTTAAGGGCATTGTATGCTCTTCCAGTGGTCCTGAGTTCAATTCCCGGCAACCACATGGTGGCTCACAACCATCTACAATGAGATCAGATGCCCTCTTCTGGCCTACAGCATAACACTGTATGCATAATAAATAAATTTTTTTTAAAAAAAAGAGAGAAAGATTTCTTGGGAGGGGAGGGTCCAGGAGAGTGTGGCAGCATCAGCCCCATGT
>PVIH01015260.1:0-35108 GCA_004025045.1 Sigmodon hispidus
TCTCTTCCCCCTCCCAACACATCTGGTCACTTTTTTTTTTTCCTCTGCAACTCCCCATCCCCTCCCTGGGCAGGGAGCATACAGTCCTATGGTCCCACTGACCCATTAATGCTTAGATCAGTCTCCACCTCTGGCCAAATCCAGTTCTTTCCCCTCTCCCTCAAGAGTGAGTCAGGTGTTCCTCTAGGTGGCGTGGGATAGGATTCATATTACAATGACAGATTCATTCTGTTATGAAACATAATTTCCCAAAAGAAAAATAACCATTGTTTTACTTAACTCCATTTTCTTAAATATAGTATTGGTAGAAGAATTATAAAGCAGGCTGCAAAATGAGAATACCAATGACTGAATCATAGCAAGTAAGCCACATAACATTACATACATTCCTCCTTATGTATTTTTAAAGCATTGACTTCTTATTTGTATAGATTAAATCATAACTGTACTACCTTATATGTATGTATGAATGAGTGAATTTTTTGGTATTAAGATTGCTTTGAAAATAGATACTTCTATGTGAAGTTTTTCAAATTGGGCATCAAGTTCAAATTAAGAAAAGGAGTCTACCCAATTATAGCTTGTTAATAGAAATAATTTAACCAGGGTTACTTATACAAGTATGCATGCATAATTATTTATTGTATTATAAGCAACTTCTGAGTGAATGCATTATTGAAGAAAATCTTTTTTTTAATTTTTTTTGTCTATCAGGTGTCAAGTGATTGCAAATCCTCAAGGAATTAGGGAGCATCTTGATATTTTTTCTATTTTCATGATAGAACATAGACAGGAACAATATTGTTTAGGTCTTCTGAAGGCCAAGAACAACTGCAACAAGTTTAAGAGGACAGGAAGCATACCATGGACAGAGTACATTCCTCCAAAACACTTATCTCTACCATGTACATTATATAAACATAAATAAATATGTTTTAGATGTCTGTTTCATGAAATGCAGAAGATCAGTTTTGTTTTTTTTTTTTTTTTTTTTTTTGCAGATTGGAACATCTGCAGATGCATATTGTGATGTTTGAGAGATGGAACCTCATTTTTCTTCCCTGTATTTGTTATATAAATATTATAAAGATATTTTTATCAAAGAACTTAACAGAATTTGTACAACCACAGGAGGTCACTGGTGGAATTTTCAACATGCTTTACAACAGTCCTTATATTTATAGATAATGTAAGATTTCAAAATGTGGATCTTCAGATTAGATACCAGGTCTATATTGCATAAACAGATTTCACTTTTTAGTATGAAATTATTTATACATATTTCTTGGGTTCTTTATATCATGAAGTTAATCATATTTTTATGCTAAATTGTAAAGGAACTTAAAAAAGAACACAGTGATTTTATGAGATCAGTAGTATTAGATCCAGGACAATAAAAACAAAAATTGTAAAAATTTCAGAAAGGGTCATGAAACTATTGACAGATTAATCCATTAAGAGCTAAAAATGTGGTTCAGCCCTTGGAATGTTTACCAAAAAAAGAATGGAGGAAGTAACAGAGAATGTGCCTTCATCTCTACAACTGTGAATATGTTTAGTTGTATGTACATGATGTATAAAAACATTTATACATGCATATATCACACATGCTACATACATATAGTAAAACAAAAATAAAATAAAACAAGAAAAACTGAAGTAAATGTATTATTGCATGATTAGTACAGAGCCCTCACTTCTAAGTCTTAAATTCCTTTAGTTTTAAACCAAAGAAATTTAACTATTTCTAATTTTTTTCCAATGGTCATTTTTTTTTACAAATTCTTCAACAAATCCATCAAATTGACTTAAAGTAACTTTTTCTATTGTGTAAGTCTCAATGTTAAACAAAGAATGTGTGTTTAATTTGTGAATTTTAATAAACACATCCACTTTTATGTTTCTTCCATCATTAACTTATTCCATTATATTCCATTTTTATACTTTTTCTCCAGGCTTCTGTTTCAATGAATTAGCAAATTCATTAAGTTATTCAGTGGTGTAGCAGAACATCTCATGTACCACCCATTATATTCACATTTTCTAGCCATGAATCTTGCTATAGGTGACATCTAAGGGATATCAGTGATACAGAGAAAATATACAGACTTTTTATTTGCAAAAGCAGATATGGAAACACTGCTGGCATTGGGTACAGATGTATCTTTTGCTGGGGTTGAGAAGACTATTTTCCCTAATAAAGTGGGCCCTTTGGAGTTTGAGGTACCAGTGACTTTCATTTTCTTAATGCTGTCCAATTATTTTAACCCAATGTATACAGTCCCATTCTTTCTCAATCTGTAATTTTTTGTTAAATTCTGATATCATATAAGACTGTTTGTGGTGATGTGTTACATATTTCATAAAACCTGGAATATCAAGAGATCAACACACAGTCAAACTAGGCAAATGTAGTGCATTCTATTAATCCCATCATTTGGGAGAACCTTCTGGATCTCCAAGATTTTCAAGGATAAGAGAGCAGAGGTAACTCATACAGCATGGGGATTCAGAGAATCTCTGTGAGTACAAAGTCAATTAGCTGTGCTTCAATGGCACATACCTTTAATCTCAGCCCAGGGACAACTGATACTAGTGACCTATACCTTTAATCCTATAACTTCAGAGACAGAGATCTTTTCTGAGTTTCTTTGAGTTTAAGGCTAACTACCAAATACAGTAGTTCATGACTTTAATTTTAACCAGGATTGGATGGACCTGGGTGAATAAGGTATTTAAGCCAGGCATAGAAAAAGAACAGGCATTAAAAGTGACCAGGAGCTAGGATCAGGAAGCTAAAATAAAGCTTGGTGAGCTATGCCTATGGTGTTTCATTCTTTGATAACAAAGCCTTTCCCCAATATTTGGCTCTAGGTTTCTTTTTTTATTTTAAAGATGTATTTATTATCTATACAACATTCTTCCTCCACTATGAATGTGTGCCAAAAGAGGGCACCAGATCTCATGATAGATGGTTGTGTGCCTCCATGTGGTTGCTGGGAAGTAAACTCAGGGCCTCTGGAAGAACAGTGGTACTCTTAAACTCTAAGCTATCTCTATATCTTGGCTCTGAGTTTCTTTTATCAAACCAGAATTTGTGCAGAATTTGGAGTCCAACTTTGGGCATGAATTCCCTCCCCCCAAAAAAGGCCATCTTCAGACCAGAGCAATGCTTGTCCAGAAGAGTAATTACCAGGTGGCTTGGATTTCTGTTCTGAGTTAGCCTCCAATTTTAGACTAAACTGCCCCATGTGTTTCCATTTCACTTACATCTCTGTAAGTTTTTCAGATGGTGGACTCTTTTTCTGGTGGGCTGTATTTTTTTTCTTTTTTGGACCTTTCCTTGTGCTGCTATTACACTAGGTGAGCTGCCCTATTTCACAGTCATTTGAATCATCACTGACAACTAGATTGGTGAGTACATCAAAGTTTTTAAAGGTGATTTTTTAAGGCAATAGAAGGTGCTTGGTATTCCTATGATCTTTCTCTACATGATTTGATATTGGAACCAGTAAAAGAAATTATGAATACAGTAGATGGGATTAGCATCCTAATGTTTATTAAATTTTTGTTTGACTTCTGTTTTATCATTGAAAAAGAAAATTAATGTGAATGCAAAGAAAAAATATCTTAGAAATGCCTGTTAAGAAAGAACACAAAGATATTCAAACCCAAACAGAAAAAATATAAAGATGCAATCTCAGCAATGTCATCTAAGATTACACAAAACAGTCTAAAGTTATTAGACAGCCAATATTAACATATCCAGTAACTATAAAGAAACCACAAAATGATCGAAATAGTACACAGTTTAGTTGGGTTCTGGCACAAATGTTACAATTAAGAAGAGTTAAAGAAGCAATTGTGGCATATGGGAAGCTCTCATCATTTGTAAAACATTGTTAAATTCCTGGTCATCATGTAACTGAATCAGCAATAAAGACTTATTAGATATAGTTACTTCTGTTTGGGAAGGTGGGCCACCTTTACAGTTGAAAACATAGTGGAAGAAAAATGCTTAAAGAATAGAATAGAATAAGGAAACAAAGGCACAGGAGTCTCCCTAGTCCAAATTCTTGGTGAAGGAGATTATGCTGATATTGCAAGACAATAATTATACAATAAACATACTCTAGATTTATGCCAAATAGCAGTACTAAATGCTTGGGATGGCAATAAAGAACTAGGAAAGAAAATCAAATCATTCACAATAGTATTTGACATCTCAAAAGAAACTTTTATATATTTTTTTGCAGAGATTATCTGCAAAGGTAAATAGAATGGTACTCGATTCAGAAGCTAGGTAAATAAAAATTGGGGAGTTGCGGAGAAGAAAAAATGACCTGATGTGGTGGGAGGGGGAAGGGACCTTGAATAAGGATATACAGGGATGGAAAAAAAATTCAGAGGGAAAGCTGAACACAAAGTAAATATATGTGTAGCAATCTTATTTGAATTATGATCCTTGATAAGTCATGCTTATGATTTTTATCTTCTTTATATTTATTGTTAACTTTTCAGCATTTTAAATTCATTTTACTGTTTTTCTTGATAAATACTAAGTGAATAAAGAAAAAAAGGAAAAAAAATTTGCATTGTTGGCTTTTGAAAAATGTTACATCAAAATGTAAAGAGTAATAAGTTATTAAAAGCAAGGTCAAAATGCCAGACACAGATGCCAGAGTCATTGGAGCTGCCAGACGATGTAGAGGAAAAGCTGCTCTGAGACAAGGTACTGAGCCACTAGGCTGAACAAGATGAGTTAGTTCACATTAAGGAGTTAGCAAATTATATGCCTGGGCCAAAGATCAATCAGCATACACAAAATTAATATAAGTTGTGTGTGATTATTTGAGGCTAAGCAGGGCTAAAAGTCCATGCAAGATCCAAATAGAACAATTGGCTGCCCAATGTCTGTACTCACCTATGTAGAGCTAGAGAAAAAGTAAAAAAGGGTACTAGATCACAGAATCAGAGCCAAAATCTGCTTTTGAATTGTGTGTCTCAAACATGAACTATGTTTTAGAGACATCTTGATGAGGCATGTGGGCTTCAGCATTGGCAGGCTTGTAGCAGGCAGTTTAAACCAAAGCTGGTTCCAGAAGTTTCACAAAAGACTTGGAATAATAAACAAGCTGCTTATGGTGGATTTAAAGTTTCTGTTCTCACAAGCAATAGGGAACAGAATCAAAAATTGTTTTTTAGTGGTGGTAGCATTTTCTTAGATCATCTCTGTTTGTTGGAGGAAAGCAGAGGTATGACTTTTTAAAATCAAGTTTCCTTATTCAGCTTTAGAGGCAAAACACTTGTGAGTCTTTTAAGAGGCTTTCCAGTCAAATATGTAAATGGACTTAATGCACAGCATATGGCTGTACTTAACTTGACAATTATAGGGACTCTAAAATTCCATGAAGTAGTAACTGTGTATGTTAAATAGCTAAAAACCCAAACTATATGAAGCTAGACTAGGAGCTGGTAGAACCAGGCAGCCACCCTAGTGACACCTTTAATCCATAGTATCACACTTTGGCATGTTAAGGATGTGGTCAGAAGCAGAACTAGAAGAAACTGGGTGGAAGATTAATGTTGTGGATGGAAACAGAAATAAAGGAATCTGGGTAGCAGATTAAAGATGTGAACATAAATAGTAATAAAGGGAACTGTGTGAAGCCTTTAATCATTAAACCAAACCTTGGCAGATTAAAGGTGTGTATAGAAACAACAACAAAAAAAAAAAGATTGAGGAAACTTGGTGGAAAGTTAAGGTGTGTAGAAACAAAGAAATGGAGGCAGCTGGGTGGGCCAACCAACAAAAAGTGGTCAGAAACAGAAAAGATAAGAGATGCACAGTAGAGACAGATTAAAAAAAATAAATCCTTGTAAATAGTTTAGGGTATGTTTAAAATATACATTGGCTTGAGAGAGAAAATATAAAACACAAAAGGATAGAAGTCCTTAAATGAAATAGAGTAAAAAGAAATAGTAATAAGCCACATTAAAAAAAGAAAATACAGACTTCTGGATATTGTATGTTACTGGCTTTCTTTAAGTTTTTTTTCCATAAATGAAGTAGTAAAAGCTACTAAAAGCCATTTGAATATAAGTTTTACTGCATTAATCCAACTTATATATTTGGTAAATGAGTTGACATTAAAATTAAAATCCAAAGATAGACTACTTTGTAGAATAGGTATTTTTTGTATTTATACAGAAAATGAGAAGCAGTAGATTTATTTCCAGTTAAAGAAAATAAAGTTTCATCAAGGAAGGCCCCATGAAATCTCCAGGGGAAATGGGTTTCTCAGATGATTCAGGATTTCAGAGTACTTCTGTTGTAGTTCCCTCTGAGTTTTATATTCAAAATAACTTCAAGGAAACTGGCTGAAATTACCTAGTCTTATCAACTACTCCATTAAAGACTTATCCATAATCCTAAGTTTTTCTTTGGATCCCCATGACATTATCAGCTACCCCATTCAACAGGAAGTAGCCTAGAGGTCTACACCCACATTCCCTCAAAATCCATTATGGGTGTTTGTGTTTGTTTACAGCATTGGTTATTATAGGTAAAAGGAAAAAAGGATAATAGACTTGGGGTTCTTCTTGTTTTCAAAAGAGAAAAAGGGGAAATGTAGTGGGATTATGCTGGTACTATAAATACTTGTTCCACCTAAGGTTTTTATAAAAACTGATTGGCAAAAAAAGCATGGATAGCATCCTTAGAGGATTGGATTTGTGAGATAATTAATATTCAGCCTTATGATGGTGATGATAACTGGACAAGAGAGCTTATTTCTAGAAGTATAAGAAAAATCAAAAAGTAAAATGCTATAATTGTGGAAGGCAAGGTCGCATTAAAAATTATAATCAATGCATTCCCAGAAACATGACTTTGTTAGGAATAATCTTAAGAGAACACCCTTTCCTTCAGTAGTATATAGGAGGTATGGAAAAGGTAGGTGTTAAATGAATAAATACAAGTCAACAAGGGACAGACAAGGTAATTTTCTGCTTTTGGGAATTGCCCCCATAACCAATCCAGTGCAATTTTACCTTGCCATCATGGAAAAAATACCTTCCCAGAACAATTAAAAAACTAAAACTTATTCTAAAAAGACATACTACATTGAATGATAGAAAGTCTATAGAAAAGTAAAAAAAACAAACCCAGGAAAAATTATGAATGAATATTTTGTCAAATACTTATTAATGAACAAAGACCAAAGTTAAAAGAGATAATCAGGATAAGAATTCATCCCTTCTATATAACACATAGTCAATCCCATGTGGCTCTGCCAAGTTCTTTAGCACAAGGTAATAATGAAATTGATAATTTATTACTAAATAATAATTTATTATTGTTATAAATTATTAATAGGAAATGTGCTAGAGGCCTCAGAGTTTCATAAAGAAACCATCATGTCAATATCAAAGAATAAAAACAGATTTCTTCATCACTTGGCAACAAGCCAAAAAAATTTATAAAATGATATTCCATCTGTACTTTTATAACCAAACTCCATTGCCAGTAGGGAGTAACCCTAAAGGTATACATAGTGGGCAACTGTTTTGAGTTCAGAAAACACTGATTCTATAATCACACATTTCCTAGAAGTTATTACCAACATGGGAATACTTGTACAAATTAAGACTCACGGTGCTCTTTGTATCTAGCAAAATAAAACAGTTTTTACTTATTATAATATAAAGCATATTACAGGAATAGCACACAATCCTACAGGGCATGCAGTCATACATCAACTTAAACTCTACAGGATATGCTAAATAAACAGATAGGAATAACAAAGACCCCTTAGAAATAAACTACATAATACTTTCTAACTTTGAATTTTGTCAATGCTAATAAAGGAACAACAGCTGCTGAAAGGCATTGGACTATAGAAAAAAATGGCTGAGCTAAATCAGCCTGTCCATTTCAAATACGCACTGACCTCAAAATGAAAGCCAGGATATGTGCCACTTTAGAAAAGGAGTTTTGCTTTTGTTTCCACAGGTAAAGGAAAGTTATGGATACCACCAAAATAAATACTCAATTTAAACTGAAGTTTCAGAAAGAAACTTCCTGAAAATAAAAATTAATTTTTCATCCACCTATATTACAATTGTTAAGCTGTAAGAAAAAACAAAGGGTTAGGTCAGATTTTTGTTTTTGTATATATCAAAAACCAGAAATACCCATCTTCAGCAAGTTAAAAGAACTTGGATATCTAGATGTCTACAACAGAAGGGAGTCTATCCAAAAAAATTCACAAGTAAAAGCATATCAGATCTATTAGTGCCAATATACAGGGTAAAAATCTCATTTCTTAGCCTCTATATCTCTTTATTTGTAAGAAAAGTTGAAGTCCCTGTTTAAATATAATTTAATGCTGGCTTTAGAGTTGGAGTGTAGCTCTCTCCTTCTCTAAACCCAAGCATACTTGTTAAAGGAAAATGCAAAATCTCTGTACTATAGCAGAAGAGCCACCTACTATGAGAAAAAGAATAACTAAAAATATGGAATGATTCTATTGTTACTTAATCTATGCTAAATAAATACTTATTTAGCTTCTTCTACATTGTTAGATTTTAGTCTTTTATTATTTTTCTGCAGTGAACTCTTACAATGACTAATTGCTAACTTGAAGTATCTAAAAAATTTTTCTTCAGTGTACATTTAGAAAATAGATAATTTTTATACAGCTGAAGACAGCCATGTTTATTACTCAGTTTAATTTTTCTTCTGTAATTTTGTTCAAAGATACTAATAGTACACACTGTGTATTTTTAGTGTTCCACAGAATCTGAAGAGTCTTACTGAATATGGGTTTCAACAAATTGAAGTACTAGTCCCCAAAACAACTATCTCCCAAGAGAAGCAAATCCTTACCACATACAACTCTTTGTCTAGACTCATATCCTGGTACCACAAATAACCAAAGAGAATATATATATATATATATATATATACATACATACATACATACATACATATGAGCTTTAAAATAATAGCACTGAATGCTTGCTCTCAGTGATGGAGTCATCAATGGCAGACTTTATTTCTCATGGTAATTGTAGAGGCAATGATGGATGATTCCTGAAGTATATTAGCATCATTGCCTGGTAGCAAGAGGGACAGACAAGTGAGCAAAAGGCAAGAAAATAATAATTTCTTCTGAAACACTCCCCCCATTTAACCTGAGCTTCTTTTAGAAGATAATATCTACATTTGGCATGGGTCTTTCCACACCATTCAAGGCAATCAGGACAACTTTCCAAATGAGATTCCCTACTCAAGTGATTATAATTAGTAACAAGTCGACACTAAAACAAAACATAATACCTCATAGTCTAATAATATCTGAAAACACTATCACAGACTCATCTACAGATGTGTTTTTTAAATTACTTAGATAATTCTTAATACAATTAATTTAGCAATATCAATAATCAGCACAGGTATGAGAATGTCTTAATAAAAGTCAGCTTTTACAAAATTAACATATTCCTTTAAATATTTAAAATTTTATATAATGTCATTTTATGAGAATAAAATAATTTATTCTTTAAAATGTAGCAGCAAAAGATTTTTACTGGCATTTATTGATAAGTAATTCAATATATTGTTTCTTTTTGCAATACAACTTATGCAGCTCAATTATTTTCAATATTTAAGAGTTATATTTTAAGCATATGTATATGCACACATATATACAGTTTTGAAGATCTAAATTATGTATATTGTTTATTACTCATTACCATTAGAGATTGCACTGGTAACATAAAACTTTCTAGCAAAGGAGCAGAGAGGGAAAGAGGAGAGTACTTGTCAGGTTCAAATATTCTCCTTATTTTTCAATGTACTTACTGCAGGGAGAAGGGCTTTATTGTTTCTGCTACATATGTAGTGGCTTCAGCAGTATGGTAGTTTCTTTTACGTTTTTATGACCAGATTTTTAAAAAAATAATTGGTTTGGCATAAGTGCAGACAGAAGGTCCTTTCCACATATAAGAATGCTTGGCCACTCTCTAGTGCATTTGGGAGACAATGAACTTTTCTAAATATCTCAGGCCTATATAGGACTAACTTTATTTTATCTTGGTAAGAACCTTAACAAGAAAAAGTTTGTATTTCAGAAAAATAGCAGAGGATACTGGTACCTCATCATTTTCTTTAGGGATATCACACTTTCTTTCACTTGACATATATGAACACTCTTTGCAATGTATCTCTAAACTCAAAACTTGTTTGAAACCTTCCATCACTTTAAACAGTAGTTCTTGCCATTTTCAATCTTTTTTATTTTTTTTGTAAGGACTCAAGTTCCTTATAGGTTTAGAGGCTGTGTCTCCTGAATAGCACACTGTCATTCCTACTTCTTATTCTTTCTATTCTGTAGCTAGAAATAGACTTTTACTTAAAATAATTTTATTTTTAGTAATTTAATTGTCATATTAGCCAGAAAATATTTTACCTAAGATGTTATAAAACAATTTTCAATCTTTTTATTGAACATTCATTATAGTTCATCGCTTCCCTGAATGAACTATATTTTGTTGTGAGTCCTTGAGACATATTAACATATTAACATTATTTCTGTGACAAAATGCATTGTAAATTGTTAAAAAATAAATGAACATTTTGAATTCAACTTATTGATAAGCTATGGTCTCTGTTTATTCAGAGCAGTTAATATTGATGTATTCTATTTTTTAAGCTTTTCCTATTATTAATGTTTTATCTGTCTGTCAGTAAAAGATATATTGTACACAGAGATTTAACTATAAAAAGGTGGGAGCTCTCTGGCTAAAATACATTATTTTTGGTGATAAATATAATAATATATATCAATATCCTATAAAAAATATGATTATTCATATACTTATGGGCTCAGTATTGATTTTTCTGCAATCACCAGAAACTTTATTTTAAACAGCCATGTTAACTTTTCTGTCATCTTGGTGTTTGAGAAATCGGTGAGTCACAATGTTCTTCGGGGGCTTCCAATTCAAGCCATTTTTTACACAATGATTAATTAACCCTCACCACAACTTGAGACCTAGTGTCTAAATTTTATGCTAAAAACTAAAGTGATTGGAAGAAAAAAATATTTAACCTTTTAGACCATAATAGGAGGATTATCACAGTTATTCAAATAATCTTAACTAAATCCTACTTTAAATGTTATACTGGCATCCTGTGCACAATGTCTGAAGTTACTATATGAAATATAGGTCACACAGAACTGGACCTTGGGAGCCTCGGAGAAAAATTTTACAAGATTCTAAAGCATTAGAGAACAAAATCTTGAAACCTATAATCCTTCCTTTACTACCTTTTAAAAGAAGGTTATCCTTTTTCTGATTTGCCATATATCTCTTTTTAAGAAGCTATACACTGGAAAATCAAATACCTTAATGATAGAAAGGTAGTTTAGGAAGAATGTACAAATGCCAAACTTTTTAAATATCTGAATCAATTTAACTAGCAGCTATGGCATCACCAGATGTTAGCCACTTAAAAAAAATAACATCTGTGTGGTTTGTGTCTCTGGACAAACATCTATTTAGTGGTAAATGTTACCTCATATTGAGAATTATCTGAGGGAATAAATATATGAGAAAAAGAAGATACATTTCTATATAAAATAAAAATTCAACCTCTTCCACTCAGGAATATACTAAGCTACAGATGTTATAGCTAAGCAAGAGAAATATATTTTACCTATTACAAATTTGACAACTAAGATTGCTAAATTTTGTTTTCTTTAAAGTGTTTAATTAACCTGATTTTTAATATTATCATAGATTCTAAGAACTATATTAATCAATGGCTTGCCAAAAAATAATTGGGCCATTCAAATGAGGTTACTAAAAGAAACATTCTAGTATGAGGAATATTAAGAAAAGGCAGTATCTCATGATCAAGTGCACCAGGGCTATGAAAAGAGAACAGTTCTACAACCAATGTGATCAAAAGCTGAAAATCAGAGTATAGGGATGGAGAGAAAGTTCATTGGATAAATACACCAGCTATTTATCCGAAGAAACCATGTTTGATTTTTAGCACCTATTTGTAATTCTAGGACTAGGAATTTTGAAGACTTCTTAGGTCTTCCTGTGGGCACTAGTCACCCAAAAACATGGATCACATATCAACCTGGAGGCAAGACATCTATAAATATAAACACTTTGAAAGGCACAGAACAGAACAATTAAAAAGAATCTGTGGCATGTAATGATAGGCTTCTTTTATTTATTTATTTACTTATTTATTATTTATTATGAATAAAGTCATATTTTTTATCCATACACCCCCTTGTTCAAACTCCCTTCTCCCTCCCAGTTACTCTCTCTTCTCCCTATCACTTCATCTACTCCCCATCAAGGACAGGAGGTCCCAAGGTCCCAAGGTGGCTTAGTTCAGCATCCACTCCAGGCAGATCTGCTTTCCTCACCCCAACATCAAGACTGGGTGAGGTGTTCCTCTGGAGGGAACGTTTTCCACACGTGTCTTTGAAATTAACTTGTGATATGAAGCCAGTGAACACACATGACTGAAAAGAATTGAGCCAATTAAATAAAAGACCTCATTTATCCCTTCCTCATGTGTAGAAACCAAAAGCCTGAGAGAAAATGTCATAAGCTCACTACAAACAATGAAAGTAAGCATCTTCATGTCCCCCCACAAAAGCAGAAAAAAATTAAAGAGTGTCTGCCGGAGCACTAAGCTCCAAATTATTCACTAAATCTATTCCTTTTGCTCTTTAGTTTCCATTCATCCTTATCTGGAAGAAAAATATTGTTAACAAAGGAGATATCAGAAGCAAAATTTCATTGAATTTCATAAAATATGAAGCATTGTACACTATAGTAGAAAAGATGAAGATAATTATGAGACCATTTAGCTGTTAATGCTGCTTTGTCTGATCATCAGGTCTAAGACAAAGTCACAGTGATGCTTTTCTGTGAAACATCTAACATAAGATTATGTTCTGCATACATCTATATGAAGAAATATCTGCTTGCTGTATATTGCTTTTATTATATTTAGGTATTTATCCTGTATTCCTGATTTCTCCAAGTCTTTGATTATACAGGGGTGTTGGATTTTGTCAAAGATTTTTCAGCAACTAAGGATATAATCATATTTTTTCTTTCAGTTTGTTTATATGATGGATGACATTCACAGTAGTTTGTCTGTTGAACCATCACTGCATTTCTGGAACGAAGTCTACTTGATAGTGGTGGAAGACTGTTTTTATAGGTTGTTGGATTTGGTTTGCCAGAATTTTATTGAGTATATTTGTATCAATATTCATGAAGGAGATTGGTCTGTAATTTTCTTTCCTTGTTGCACATTTGATTGGCCTGGGTATCAGGGTGATTGTGGCCTCATAAAAAAGTTTGACAGTATTTCTTCTGTTTCTACTGTATAGAAAAGTTTAAGGAGTATTGGTATTAGGACTTCTTTGAATGTCTGGTAAAATTCTGCACTGAAACCATCTGGCCCTGGGCTTTTTATATTTGGGAGACTTTTAGTAACAGCTTTATTTTCCTTGGGGATTATAGGTCTGTTTAGGTATTTAAACCAATCTTGATTTAAGTTTGATAAATGGTACCTGTCCAAAAAGCTGTCCATTTCTTTTCGGTTTTCCATTTTTGTGGAGTATAGATTTTTCAAAGTATGACCTGATAATTCTCTGGATTTCCTGGGGCTCTGTTGTTATGACCCCCTTTTCATTTCTGATTATGTTGATTTGGATAATCTCTCTCTTCTCTTTGCTTAGTTTGGATAAGGGTATACCTATCTTGTTGTCTTTCTCAAAGAACAAAGTCTTTGATTCATTTGTTCTTTGTATTGTTCTTTTTGTTTCAATTTTATTGATTTCAGCCCTACGTTTGATTATTTCCTGTCTTCTACTCCTTCTAGGTGAGTTTGTTTCTAATTGTTCTAAGGTTTTCAGCTGTGCTGTTAGTTCTCTAATTTGGGATATCTCTAGGTTTTTCATATAGAGCTCTAGTGCAATGAATTTTCCTTTTAAGACTGCTTTTGTTGTTTCCCACAACTTTGGGTATGTTGTGGATTCATTTTTATTAAACTCTAGGAAGATTTTGATTTCTTTCTTAATTTCTTCCTTGACCCAGTAGTGTTTAACTTGAGTGATGATTAGTTTATGAGGTGGTAGGCTTTCTGTGAGTTTTGATGTTGTTGAACTCTAACTTTAGGCCTTGGTGGTCTGATATGATACAAGGGATTATTTCCATTTTTTGTATCTGTGAATTTTTGCTCTATGACCAACTATGTGGTCAATTTTAGAGAAAGTTTCATGTGGTGCTGAGAAATATGTATATTCCTTTGCACTTGTGTTGAAGCTTCTGTCAATATCTATTAAATGCATTTGCATCATAACCTCTGGTAGACTCCTTATTTCTCTGTTGAGTCTCTGGTTGACCCATCCAAGGGTGAAAGTAGGGGATTGAAGTCTCTCACAACTAATGTGTGAGAATTGATGCAATATTTGAACTTTACTAGTGTTTCTTTTATATAGATTGGTGCCCTTTTATTACGGGCATAAATATTAGGACTGAAATCTCATCTTGATCAATTTCTCCTGAGATAAATAACTAATGTCCATCCTGGTCTCTTTTAATTGATTTCCTTTTGAAGTCTACTTTGTTAGGTATTAGGATGGCATCACAATCTTGTGTCTTAGGGCTATTTGATTGGAAAATCTTTTCTCAACCTTATACTCTGAGCATGTGTCAACTTTTAAGGTAGAGGTGTGTTTCTTGTATGCAGTAGAAGGATGGCTTCTGTTTTTGTATCCATCATGTTAGTGTGTGTCTTTTTATAGGTAAATTGAGTCCATTGATATTAAGGGATATTTTGACCACTGATTGATATTTACTATTATTTTTTTGTGGTAGCTTGCGTGTATTTTCTTTCTCTGGGATTTTCTTTTGTGTGATTATTGTTTCTGGTTTCAAGGATGTTTCCTAGATCTTTAGGTTGTAGTTATCCCTGTAATGCTTTCTGAAGGGCCAGATTTGTAGATAGGCATTTTTAAGTCCTACTTTGTCATGAATTATCTTCTTTACTCCATCTATGTTGATTGACATTTTTGCTTGATACAGTCATCTGAGTTGGTAGCCAAGCTCTTTTAATGTCTGTATAATTTCTGACCAGGACCTTTTTACTTTCATTGTTTGCATGGAATAGTTAGGCATTTTTCTGATGGGTCGGCCTTTATAGATAAGGTGGCCCTTTTCCTTTGCAGATCTAAATATTTTTTTGTTCTTTATGTTTTGTGGCCTAATTATTATCTCAAATTTTATTATGTTTGTATTATATTTAATTATTATTTAAAAAGCAAGTTTTCTTCTTTGAATTTATTTAATACATTATCTGTACATTTGAGCTGATATTCTTCTACTTCTATTCATATTATTCTCAGGTTAGGTCTTTTCATGGTGTCTCAAATTCCCTGAAGTTTTTGTATTATGGCTTTTTTGGTTTTAGTATTTTCTTTGACTGAGGTATCTATTTCTGCTCATGAGTCTTCCATTCCATATATTCTCTCTTCCTTGTCTTGGATTCTGTGGGTTATGCTTATATCTGTAGTTCCAGCTCTTTTCTTCAGATTGTTTTTCCATCATTGCCTCATTTTGTGGCTTTTTTATTGTTTCTATTTCACTTTTTAGTTCCTGGAATGTTTCTTTCATTTTTTGGTTTACTTCTTTTTGGTTTTCTTTCAAGGATTTGTTTATCTCTTACAATTTTTTGTTTGTATTTACTTCTATTTCTTTAAGGGAATTTTTTATATCCTCTTTGAAGGCTTCAATAATCTTCATTAAGGTGTTTTTGCTTTGTTCCCTTATGTTTCCTCTTCATTGCTCTGTTCAGATCTTGGTCTTGTAGAACCAGTTTCTTCTGGTGTTGCCTTGTTCTTTATATTGTTATATGTATTTTTCCACTGGCATCTGCCTATGTCTTCAGTGGTTCACAATTAGTCAGCTCCTAATCAGTTGTGGCTAGAGGGTTTCTGTGTCTCCTTTCTGCTCTGAGAAAGTGGTCTGCACAATCTCTGACTTTGCTCTGGACATTGGTCTGATTTTCAAAGGCCTCAGTCCTTCTCTGAAGATGTAGTTCACCCTGAAGCCAGGTCGTGGCTGTACAAGGTCCCTTCTCTTATGTTCGCTGGAGGAGACCCCTCACAGCTAGCGCCTAGGGCTTGTCTGCAGTCAAGAGTCTGAGATCAGACCCTTGGGTGTGACCTCGATCCTAGAGAGGGATTCCCCAAATGGGAAGCCCAGAAGCTAAAAAATGCTCACATCTGACTGGGCTTTGGACAGTGGGCTGATTCCTTGCTGCTACTATGCCAGTCCTGGTCTGTGCAGAGTGTTCTCCCAGCCAAAGCCAAGTCACTTAACCCTGAGGAAAGTGCCCACTACCAAGGGACCCAACTGTTCACCTCCTGCTAACTTCCCAGCTGTGTTCTGAGTGGTCTAACATCTTAATTTCAAAATTTGTCAAACACGTTATTCACAGAATGTTTTTGAACCAAATTCCAGTTCAGAAAGTTACATAAGCTACTCTAGCTAAAATGTATTGGGGACAAGAAAAGCGTGTTTGAAACTCTGAATGTAGAGTTTTAGATGTCTGTGGTCTTTCTGAGGAGTATGCAGAGACAAACTGGGGTCATTTGGAAGAGTAGAAAGGACTCTTAATTTTTGAGCTGTTTCCATTTCCCCAGCCCCTGCCACTCTTTTCAGATGTTTAATGAATATTATTAATATTGAACCTACCATGGTTTTATTTTTTCTTAATACTGCTGACTGTCAGAATATGTTTCAAATATAATTTTAGAATATGTGTAATATAGCTTATGGCAGGATAAAATTCAAAATCTGAAAAATGTGATTGGTGATTACTATGTATGTGATAAATTCAATTATATTCATCAACTTCGAGAAATAGATTTTCATAATAAAGGCTTACATGAATGTAAAATTTTTCTCTATTATTATAGTACTTGTTTATATCTTGATCATAGTTTCCCTTCTGTCCTCTCTTCCCATTCTCTCTTTGTACTGCCCCTTCTGTTTCTATCCCACAATCCCCATCTCTGTTCATGGATATTAACAAAACACAGCATATAAAGTTTAATTAAATACTCATGTATTAATGCTGGTAAAGAAGTCCAGTATAATGACTAGGATCCCAAAAACCAATAAAGGAGACAATCCCTACTGACACTGTCAGAAGTCTCACAAGAGGGCCTAGCAACAAGCTTAAGATAAGGTAGAGTCTGTAATTCAGTTTCATGCAGGCTCTCTGGATTGTGGTTCACACTCTGGGAAGCCCTTGTAAGCCCAAGTTAGTTGATTCTGTGTTTGGATTCTGTGTTTTTTTCATGAGCTCTCATGAAATGATATAAACCATTCACCACTCTTCTCCAAGATTTTCCATATTATGCCTAATGTTTGGCTGTGGATCTACTTTTTCCCTCAGTGACTGCATGAGGGCATTGTGATAAGAGTTGAGACAAACACCAATCTACGGGTATAGCAGAATTATTGTTAGGCATCATGACAGTATGTCCCTTCCAGTAATGTTTGGTTATATCCTAGATCTAATTTTACATTTGTGAGATGGCATCTGGATGGAAGGAACAATATGTACCAATGTCAGAAGTTAAGCTTATAACCTTTATGCCAATTAAAAAGGTAATATGAAACAAATATTGTAAAGTATCTTGTATCCAGAAGTCCTCAAAACTAATGAAGCATTAATTTTTACATGTTTTTCTGAGATACATATACTTAATGTATATGTATCTCAGAAAAACATGTAAAATGTATCTTAAGTCAGTAAACCATAAACTTTGTCCATCATTGAGATTTAACATTTTTTATTAAATTAAAATACCTCAACCCACAAATGTATTTAAAAAAATCAATGTGCATACCATTACAGCCTTTAAACTATCTTTCCAGAATGAGATCAAGCAGTAGCATTAATAGTGAAAAATTCAAGCATTTGAAATATGAAGGAAATAATCTACCTTGGGAGTGGTAGGGACTTAGACATTCCTCATCAGAACGATCAGATATGAAGACATAATTTCTTGATGTTATTATAATCCTATTAGATTTGCTTTTTGCTTTTAGGCAATTAAAAACTGTTTAGCAGAAACACAGTAGGGAAAGTTAAATACATTTCTGATCCTCAGAGGAAATAGAAAATTTATAAGGGGACAAAATAGGCTTTGCTGATCCAAAAGCAATTTAGGGTATATTTTCTTATAAGGTTGTTGAACAGCATCATAATCATTTCTGGCTTTTTATCAACAAAGTTAACTCCTGAGTGCTACCAGGACTATTTTGTCATTACTGCCAATGGAGCCCATCACTTTTCTAATTATACAAGCAGAGCTCAAATATATGTTGGGAATAAAACCTTCTCACATGAAAATTTTATATTTACATATTATTTCTTTTATATAGAATATCCTAACCTGTGAATAAATTTAGCTTTTAAATTAAACCTTTTAATATATGTTAATTAAATCATTTTCAATATGGCTATAAATGATTGATATATTTATGTAGGAAAAAGAAAATGTAAATTAAAAAAATATATCATTAGAAAATTGTTAGACAAAAGTTTTGACCTTATCAATTAAACAAGTAAAAAATTAGAAAAATACAGAATGAAAACATACTTTTCTTTAAATGTAATGTTATTGAATTAGGACATGCTACAAATTAAAGAAATTTTGCTGAGTAAATATTTGCAATGTTGGCAATTATTGGAGGACAAAATAATTCTCATAAACTGAAACACTAGTTTCTTAGGATCTATAATTTTGAAAGAAATTTGAGATAATCTAAAAACCTGAAATAATTCTCAGGTTTTTAGCTGTAATTCTTAGTAATGTAAAGACAGCAAGCTGTATATATTAGATTACAATTTTAATAAAATATTTACACAAATAAAAATTATCTTTTTTGAAGAAATTAGCATTATATCCCTAAAATTCTTATAGAAATACAAAGAAGTGGTTATCAAAGAGGAACTGAGGCCTTTGAAACAGAGACCTGAGTCTAGAGCAGAATCAGAGGTGAACAGATTCCAGCTCTGGGGCTGCTTGGGCAGAGAATCCCTCTGCAGTTCAGGGGTAAAGCCAAGGTTCTGATCTCAGACTCTTGTCAGCAGACAGGCCCTAGGCTTTAGCTGGAAGGGGCCTTGCTCAGGGACTTATAACAGAAAGGGATATCTCACAGCTGGGCATTGCCTACAGAGCAAATTGTTTCATCAGAGAGGGACTGAGGCTTTTGAAACAGAGACTCATATCAAGAGCAGAATCAAAGATCATGCAGACACCTTGGTCAGAGCAGACAGGAGACACACAAGCCCTCTTGCCACAAGTGCCTTAGAGCTGACTAAGTGAGAATTACTGAAGCCATGGGCATTCGCTAGAGCAAGAATACATATAACAATATAAATAAAGGCAGCACCAGAAAAAAACTGGTGATTCTACAAGACCAAGACCTGAACAGAGCAATGAAAAGGAAATAGAAAGAACCAACAATAAAAACACCTTTATGAAGATTAGAGAAGTATTAAAAAAGAATATAAAAATTCTCAAAGAAATTGAAGGAAATAGAAACAAAAAACTGAAAGAGATGAACAAATCCTTGAAAGAAAACCAAGAAAAGAAAAAAACAAAAAATGAAAGAAACATTCCAAGAAAATAAATTGAAATAGAAGCAATAAAAAGGCACAAAATGAGGCAAAGGTAGAAATAGAAAATCTGAAGAAAAGAACTGGAAATACCAATACAAGCATAAACAACAGAATCCAACAAATGAAAGTGAGACTTTCTGGAGTAGAATAGTGAAAATAGATTCATCAGTCAAAGAAAACACTAAAACCAAAAAAAGCCATCATACAAAATGCACAAGGAATTTGGGACACCATGAAAAGACCTAACTTGAGAATAATATGAATAGAACAAGGAGAAGAACACCAGCCAAAAGACACAGAAAAGGTGGACATAACAATAGACATCCAGGAAATCCTAGGTACTACTTTGCAAATCTATACTCCACAAAAATGAAAAATGAAAAATCTAGAAGAAAAGGACAACTTTTTGGTTAGATCGGTTTATGTATCTAAACATACCTATAACCCTAAACAAAATTGAAGCTCCCCTTAAAAGCCTCCCAAGTAAAAAAATTGAATGTCCAGAAGGTTTCACAGGAGAATTCTACCAGACATTCAAAGAAATAATAGCAATACTCCTCAAAGTGTTTCATACAGTAGAAATTGAAGGAATATTGCCAAACTCTATTCATGATGCCACAATTACCACAATACCCAAGCCACTCAAAGATACAACAAAGAAAGAGAATTACAGAAAAATCTCCCTCATGAATATTGATGCAAAAATATTTAACAAAATTCTGGCAAACCATACGTAACAACATATAAAAAAAATGATTCGGGTTCCGGGAACGTGTGCTGTCTGCAGAGCATGGCCCAGCACATTCTGGAACAGGCAGAGATAAACTCTGCCTGTCATGGTCCCTCCAGCTGCTGCTTAGGGATTGTGTAGGGCCCCCACCCTGCCTCCAATTGGTCAAACAGAGAAAGATTGAAGACTTGAAATTCAGTCCCCTGCACAGTGCAGAAGTAGTGATTGAGCAGACCTTTCCTCAGAGGTCACAGGAGACACACAAGCCCAAGTGCCATAAATGACCAGGAGCCACCTAATCGTGAACCACTAAAGCCATGGGAAAACGTCAGTGCAAAAACTTACATAATATTATAAAGAACAATAAGGTAACTCCAGAAGAAAGTGGCGATCCTACAAATACAAGACCTGAACTGAGCAATGAAGAGGAAACAGAAGGAAGCAACACCAAAAATTTCTTTTTGATGATCATAGAAGCTCTCAAAGAAGATATGAAAAATAGTCTTAAAGAAATAGAAGAAAATACAAACAAAAATTGTAAGAGATGAACAAATCTATGAAAAAAAAATATGCCAGGAACTAAAAGCTGAAATAAAAGCTGAAATGGAAGAAATAAAAAAGGCACAAAATGAGGAAAAGATGGAAATAGAAAATCTGAAGAAAAAAGCTGAAACCACAGATACAAGCATAACAAGCAGAGTTCAAGAGATGGAAGATAGATTCTCTGAAGTTGTAGAGTCAGTAGCTCAAATAGATATATCAGTTAAAGAAAATAGTAAAACTAAAAAAAAAAAAAAAATAACTCAAAATTTTCAAGAAATCTGAGACACCATGAAAAGACCTAATTTGAGAAAAACAAGAATAGAAGAAGGAGAAGAATACCAGTTCAAAAGCACAGATAATGTTTTCAATAAAATCATAGAAGAAAACTTCCCTAACCTGAAGAAGGAAATGCCTATAAAGATACAAGAAGCTTACAGAACACCAAATAGATATGACCCCCCAAAAAAGTCAGTGCCAAATTATAATCAAGCGACAAAGTATACAGAACAAAGAAAAAAATTTAAGAGCTGCAAAAGAAAAGAGCCAACTTACATATAAAGGCAGACCCATCAGAATAAAGCCTGACTATTTAATGGGAATGATGAAAGCTAGAAGGACTTAGTCAGAAGTTATACAGACACTAAAAGAACATGGCTGCCAAAATAGAATACTATAACCTGAAAATTATCAATCAACTTAGATGGAGTAGCCAAGATATTTCATGACAAAGTCAGACTGAAAGAATAACTAACTACCAATCCAGCACTACAGAGAGTATTAGAGGGAAAACTCCAACCTAAGGACCTCATATACACCCATGAAATCACAAACAATCAATAATTCCACAGAAGAATACTCCAGAGAAAGGAAATACAAACAAGGTACCACCAAAAGTGGCAGGAAATATCAATCAATGATCACTAATTTCCCTTAATAAAAATGGACTCAACTCTCCTATAAATGTCACACAATAACAAGATGGAAACAACAACAGAAGAAATCTTTCTGTTGCCTACAAGAAACACACCTCAACCGCAAGGACAGACACAGGCTTAGAATAAAAGGTTGGGAAAAGATTTTCCAGAGAAATGGTCCTACGAAACAAGCAAGGGTTGCAATCCTAATATCTAACAAAGTAGACTTTAAGCTAAAAGCAATAAAAAGGGACCAAGATGGTCACTGCTTATTCATCACAGAAAAATTGGTCAGGAGGAGATTTCAATCTTGAATAATATAAGGGCACCTACATATGTAAGAGATACACTACTAAAGCTGGAATCCCACATCAATTCTTAGAACCTAAGAGTGGGAGACTTCAATACCCGACTTTCAACCCTGGATAAATCAACCAGGCAGAGACTCAACAGAGAAATAAGGAGTCTAAAAGAGGTTATGATGCAAATGGATTTAATAGTTATCTACAGAAGCTCCCACCCAAACACAAAGGGATATACATATTTCTAAGCTCCTCATGAACTTTCTCCAAAATTGAACACAAAATTGGTCATAAAGCAAATATCAACAGATATAAAAAAATAGAAATAATCCCTTGTAACATATCAGACCAAGAGGGCTTAAGTAAGAGTTCGACAACATCAAAACCCAAAGAAAGCCTACCAACTCATGGAAACTAAACATCATCCAGCTGAACCATCTATGGGTCAAGAAGAAATTAAGAAAGAAATCAATGTCTTCCAAAAATTTAGTGAAAATGAATCCACAACGTATCCAAACTTGTGGGAAAAAATGAAAGAAGTCTTAAGAGGAAAATTCATAGCGCTTGATGCCTATATGAAAAACCTAGAGAAATTCCACACTAGAGACCTAACAGCTCAGCTGAAAGACTTAGAACAATTAGAAGCAAACTTACCTAAAAGGAGAAGACAGAAGGAAATAAGCAAACTTAGAGCTGAAATCAATACAACTGAAACAAAAAGAACGATACAATAAATCAATGAATCTAAGAGTTGGTTCTTTGAGAAAGTTAACAAGATAGATAAGCCCTTAGCCAAACTAATCAAAAAACAGAGAGAGAGTGTTCAAATCAACAAAATCAGAAACAAAAATGGGTTCATAAAACCAGACCCCCAGGAAATGCAGAGAATTATCTGATCATATTTTGAAAATCTGTATTCCAAAAAAATGGAAAACCTAGAAGATATGGACAGCTTTCTGGATAGGTACCATCTACCAAAATTAAATGAAGATCAGATTAATTACCTAAACAGGCTTATAATCCTTAAGGAAATTGGAGCTGTCATTAAAAACCTGCCCAAAAATAAAAGCCCTGGTCCACATGGTTTCAGTGCCAAATTGTACCAGACATTTAAAGGAGAATTACTACCATTACACTTGAAACTATTTTACACAGTAGAAACTGAAGGAATTTAGTTAAAATGAATCTACAACGTATCCAAACTTTTTATGAGGCCACAATTATCCTAATACCCAATCCACTCAAAGACACAGCAAAGAAGAATTACAGACCAATATCCCTCAAGAATATTGATGTGAAAATTCTCAACAAAATTTTGGCAAACTGCATACAACAATGTATAAAAGATATCATCCACCACTACCAAGTAGGCTTCATCCCAGAAATGCAGGGCTGGTTTCACAGACAAAAAACTGTAAATGTTATCCATCATATAAACAAACTATAGGAACAAAACCACATGATCATATCCATAGATGCTGAAAAATCCCTTGATAAAATCCAACACTCCTTTTTGATTAAAGCCCTGTAGAGATCAGGAATGCAGGGGAGAATACCTAAATATAATAAAGGCGATTTACAAGAAGCCGACAGCTAGTATCAAACTTAATGGAGAAAAAACTCAAAGAAATCCCACTAAAATAAAAAACTAGACAAGGATGTCCTCTCTCCCCTTATCTATTCAATATAGTTCTCAAAGTTTTATCTAAAGCAATAAGGGAACGAAAAGAGATTAAGGGGTACAAATTGGAAAAGAAGTGAAACCATCTCTATTTTCAGATGATATGATTGTGTACATAAGTGACCAACAAAATTCTTCCAAGGAACTGCTACAGCTGTTAAACACCTTCTGCAATGTAGCAGGATACAAGATTAACTCAAAGAAATCAGTAGCCCTTCTATATACTAAAGATAGAGGAGCTGAAAAAGAATTAAGGGAAACATTACCCTTCACAATAGCAGCAAATAGTATTAAATACCTGGGAGTAACTATAACCAAAGAAGTAACAGACCTATTTGACAAAATTTTAAACCACTAAAGAAAGAAATTGAAGAGGATATCAGAAAATGGAAAGCTCTCCCATGTTACTTGATTAGTAGGTTCAACAAAGTAAAAATGTCAATTCTAACAAAGTCAATCTACAGATTCAATGCACTGCCCATCAAAATCCCAACACAATATT
Organism: Sigmodon hispidus; assembly: GCA_004025045.1. Taxonomy (NCBI): domain Eukaryota; kingdom Metazoa; phylum Chordata; class Mammalia; order Rodentia; family Cricetidae; genus Sigmodon; species Sigmodon hispidus. Next base: position 24,426 of record PVIH01015260.1, read on the forward strand.
TTTTTGGACCTTGAGAGAACACTACTCAATTTCATTTGGAATAACAGGAAAGCCAGGATTGCCAAAACAATTTTACTCAGCAAAAGAACCTCAGGAGGTATCACCATCCCTGTCTTCAAGTTATACTACAGAGCTACAGTAATAAAAACAGCCTGGTACTGGCATAAAAACAGACTTGTGGATCAATGCAATAGAATTGAGGATCCAGACATTAACCCAAGAACCTATGAACACCTGTTCTTTGACAAAGAGGCCCCAAAAATTCAATGGAAAAAAGATAGTATATTTAACAAATGGTGTTGGCATAGATGGATGGAAGTGTAAAAAAATGCAGACAGATCCCAGCCTGTCCCCCTGCACAAAACTCAAGTCCAAGTTCATCAAAGACCTCAACATATACTCAGCCACTTTGAACTTGATAGAACGAAAGTGGGCAATACACTTCTATGAATTGGCACAGGTGACCACTTCCTAAATATTATACCAGTGGCACAGATACTAAGACCAGCAATCAAAAATGGGATCTCCTGAAGCTAGGAAGCATCTGTAAAGCCAAGGACACTGTCAATAGGACAAAACGACTACCTACAGAATGGGAAAAGATTTTCACCAACCCTACAAGTGACAGGGAACGGATCTCTAAGATACATAAAGAGCTCAAGAATCTAGAGCCCATAACCTTGAATAACCCAATCAAAAATGGGGTTAAGATTTAAAAAGGGAATTCTCAGCAGAGGAATTACGAATGGCTGAAAGGCACCTCAAAAAGTGCCCATCACCATTAGCCATCAGAGAAATGCAAATCAAAACAACTTTGAGATACTACCTAACACCTGTTAGATTGGCTAAGATAAAAGGCACAGTTGACAGCCTGTGTTGGAGAGGTTGCGGATCAAGGGGAACACTCCTCCATTGTAGGTGGGAATGTAAGCTTGTTCAGCCACTTTGGAATGCAATATGGCAGTTTCTCAGAAAATTGAGAATCAATCTCCCCAAGGACCCAGCAATACCACTTCTGGGTGTATACCCTAAAGATGCACATTCACACTCCAAAGGTATTAGCTCAACTATGTTCATATCAGCATTATTTGTAATAGTAAGAACCTGGAAACAACCTAGATGTCTCTCAACTGAAGATGGATTAACAAACTGTGGTACATCTAGACAATGGAATACTACTTAGCAGTAAGAAAAAATGATATCCTAAAATTTGTAGTCAAATGGATGGATTTGGAGAATTTCCTCCTGAACGAGGTATGACAAACTCAGAAGGATAAGCAGGGGCTGTCCTCACTCATTATTGGTCTCTAAACAAATAAACAAGAAAAAAGCAAAGCATGCCGAAGCTGCAAGCCACAACCCCTGAACTGCTTGGGATCAGAAACACCCTGGACTGACCCTTCGGATCCCACTCCATCTAGAGGAACACCTGACTCACTTTTGAGGGAGGATTGACAAAACTGGATTTGCCAGGAGTGGAGACTGAACTAAGCATTATTGGATCAGTGGGACCATGGGACTGTCTGCTGCCTGCCCAGGGAGGGGATGGGGAGTTGTGGAGAAGAAAAAGTGACCTGATTTCGCAGGTGGGGGAAGGGACCTTGAATAAGGATATACAGTAATAAAAAAAAATTCAGAGGGAAAGCTGAACACAAAGTAATTTTATGTGTAGAAAATTATTTGCATTATCACCCTTGATAAGTCATGCTTATGATTTTTATTTTCTTTATAGTTATTTTTAACTTATCAGCATTTTAAATTCAATTTACTGTTTTTCTTGATAAATACAAAATAAATAAAAAACAATAACAGAATGAAAGTTGATTAAAAGGATACAAATTGGAAAAGAAGAGGTGAAACTATCTCTATTTTCAGAGGAAATGATTGCAATCATATGTGACCCATAAATTTGTACTAAGGAACTTCTACAGCTGAAAAACACCTTCAGCAAGGTAGCAGGATACAAGATTAATTCAAAGAAATCAGTAGCCCTCCTATATACTAAAGGTAAAAGGGCTGAAAAAAAATAAGGGAAATATCACCCTTTATAATAGCTTCAAATAGTATTAAATACCTTACAGTGACTATAACTAAAGAAGTAACAGATCTATTTGACAAAAACTTTAAATCACTGAAGAAAAAATTGTAGAGGATATCAGAAAATGTTCCTGGATAGGGAGGATCAACATTATAAAAATGTCAATTCTACCAAAAGCAATCTACAGATTCAATGCACTGCCCAGCAAAATCCCACCACAATTTTTTCCTGAAATTGAAAGAACACTACTCAATTTCATTTGGAATAATATTAAAGCCAGGATGACAAAAACAATTATGTTGAACAAAAGAACCTCAGAAGGCATGACCATCATCGACAACAAGTTATAGTATAGAGCTACAGTATAAAAACAGCCTGATACTGGTATAAAAAGGGATTTGTGCTCAATGGAATCAAATTGAAGATCCTGACATTAACCCAAAAATCTATGAATGCTTGATCTTTGAGAAACAGAACATACCCAAAATATATAATGGAAAAAAGATAGTGTCTTTAACAAATGGTGTTGGGATAGCTGGTTGGTAGTATGTAGAAAAATGTAAATAAATACAAGCCTATCACCCTGCACAAACCTCAAATCCAAGTGTATCAAATATCTCAACATAAACCCAGTCATACTGAACTTTATAGAAAAGAAAGTGGGAAATACCCTCCAACATATCATAGGTGACCACTTCTGAAATATACCAACAGTAGCACAAGCACTAAGAACAAAAATCAGTAAGTGGGACTTCCTGAAAGTGAGAACATTCTGTAAAGCCAAGGACATAGTCAATAAGACAGAACATAAGCCTATGGAAGGGAAAAAAAAATTCACCAACCTTAAAGTGACAGAAGACTGATCTCCAAAATATATAGAGAAATCAAGAAACTAGAGCCCCAAACTTTGAATAACTCAATCGGAAAATGTGGTTCAGAATTAAAAAGGGCGTTTTCAGCAGAATTACAAATGGCTGAAATCACTTGAAAATGTATTCACCATCTTTAGCCATGATAGAAATGCAAATCAAAACAACTTTGAGATACCACCTTACGCCTGTCAGAATGGCTAGGATTAAAAACACAGATGACAGCCTATGCTGGAGAGGTTGTGGAGTGAAGGGAACATTCCTCCGTTGTTGGTTGGAGTGTAAGCTGGTTCAGCCCCTCCGGAGTGCAATATGATAGTTTTTCAGAAAACTGGGAATCAATCTCCCAAAGCATCCAGCTTTGGGTCTGAAGCACCTTGGACTGGCAACTTAGAGCCCATTCTGTCAAAAGAAACACCTGATCCAGTCTTGATGTTGGGATGAGTAATGTGTATCTCTCTGGTGTGGATGCTGAACTAAGCTACTTTGGGATATAAGAACCTCCTTCCCTTGCTGGGGAGAGGATAAGGAGATGGGGAGGAGAGAGAGTGACTGGGAGGGGCAGGAGTCAGATGGGTGTTTGGACAAGGATATATATGGATAAAAACTAGATTATACATAATAAAAAAGAATAAAAGGAAAAAAATAAAATTATTTTAAAAAATGATAGGGACCTTTTAGCTACAAGAGAGCATATTTCAGTAAATCAAGCCTCAGTCTTGAAAACTTGATGTAGAAAGGAGACATGCCATTTTTTTGAAGATAATGAGTTTTATGAATTAAAAATATTTTTTGGTTTAATAGGAAAGAAAAAGAAATACAAAGAAGCTAACATATACAAAACAATCCTCATAAACAAAAAACATTGTTACTAGACAGCCAATTTCAAACTAAAAGTAAGCTTAAATAATCATGAATGTGTGTCTAATGTAAAGGTAGAAATACAGCACAATGTGTCATACCTATAATCCTGGCATTTGTTGGTGAGGGCAAAAACTTTAATATATATATCTATCCTTAACTACACAACAAGACACTAATTGCTTTGCAGCCTCTCTCTCTCTCTCTCTCTCTCTCTCTCTCTCTCTCTCTTTCTCTCTTTCTCTCTGTATATGTGTGATTTTGTGTGCTTCTGCGTGTCTGTGTAGGTGTCTGTGTTTTAGATAGGAAAGGACAAAAAAGAAGGTGTGGAGAGGTGCGTTTGGATCAGGGAAAAGTTAGAGAGAAATAATGTTGAAAGATGAATATTATCAAAAAATTTTATATGAATTTCTCAACAATTTAATAAAATATCACATTTTAAAATAAAACAAATATGACATTTATCATTTGAATAAAGCTATTATTCCAGACCAGGGTGTATGGTAATGTTGAATGATTATATTCTTGAATACCGTTCTGTTGTTGGTCAAGGATAACTCAGCATTCTATCGTTTACCAATCTGTGGGTGTATAGATAAAAAATTGACAATCTAACTTTCATAGACTACTGAAAGTAATTGCAAATGATTATTAATTCTAGAATACCTAAAATGTCACTGTGACCCTTTTGTGAGAGAAAGGCCTTAAAAGTTCAAAAGATATATGAAGTTTTCAGTTAGGTCTGTCTCACAGTGAAATTTCTGTGTGTTTCAGTTATATCTGTGGATTTCCAGTTGCAAATGATTTAAAATAGACACACTTATTTTTCTTACCTATGAATTGTGCATTGTTATGGTGAATGAAGCAGGCAAATGGATGGATTTGGAGAATATCCTCCTGAGCAAGGTATGAAAACCCAGAAGGATAAGCAGGGGATGTACTCACTCATTAGCAGACTTTAAACAAAAAGCAAAGCATTCCCAAGTTGCAAACCACAACCACTGAACAGCTTGGGATCTGAAACACCTTGTACTGACAACTTGGAGCCCATTCCCTCCAAAAGAACACCTGACCCAGTCTTGGTGCTGGCATGAGGAAACTGGAATGGATGCTGAACTAAACCACCTTGGGACATTGGGACCTCCTTCCCTTGCTGGGGAGGAGATAAAGTGATGGAGAGAAGAGTGAGTAACTGGGAGGTGTGGGTAGGGGAGGGGAGTCTGAACAAGGGAATGAATGGAGAAAAAAATGAGGCTTTATACATAATAAAAAAGAAAAAAGAATAAAGCCATTAGTACAGAATCTGTCTAGAAAATGTAAATCAAAGCAATGCTACGTTTTCTTGAGTGGACTACCACCATTCAATGGCATCATAAAGATGCAGAAAACATAGAAGTGGTCATTCTTACCACATCGTCATATTAATTCTTCTACTTTAGCTATGCAGAGAGCTTATAGCCCTTCGGGAATGACAATGAGTTACTGGGAGCAATAACAAGTAGTGACTGGAACAGCAGATGCAACATCAGTTGTGGCTTTATTTACTGAGCAAATCAGCACATAACGTGTTGCATGATGTGCAAGTTATTGATTTGGTAAATGTCTTTTCTCCATGCTTATTCATTAGGTCCATTAGAAGCAATTTTCTGTCAGCAAACAAGCAATTCACCTTTATTATTCTACTATATTGCTATGGCATTTCTGTAGCTCAATGCCATAGGAACTTGATAATTCCCCCACCCCGTATCACACTTGTCTGTTGAATTGATAACATTTTAGTACCACTTAATTAACAATAAGTACAAATTATTATCAAAATATTGGTATGGTATTTTAAAGTTAAAGGATACAAAATAATTATGACTAAAATCAGGTTTCCTCTGTAATTTTGTTTAGTATTTGAAGACAAATGATATAAATTATGTTTTACATCTATTGTAAGCAGAAAGATAATTGTGTTAATACTTAAAAGTATATAAAATACCAAAATTCACAGAGTCAGAAAGAACGATGAAGTGTCCCATTTTATGGAGATGGGAAAAATAATAGGTTGGTTTTTTTGGTCATACAAAATGAACAAATAGGACTGGCTATAAACAATATCCATATCTCTAACAATATTAAATTGAGTGCTTAAAAATGTTTATTAGTGCTATATATTTCAAGTTTAATGTTAAGTGTTCTTGCCACAGAGAAAATAGTGTCAATAAGAAAACAATTTTATCTTCATAATGGTTTTATAAGTTCTATGCTTACTGTAAATACAAAATGTGCACTAACCATAAATAATTAGACCACAATAATGCAACAGAAAAAAATTAAAATGAAATATATTTTTAGAATTCTAGAGAAATAGATGATTACTGAGAGCCAAGAGAAATTTATGATACTAAACAGTTATGACTAGAAAAGAACCTCCTCACATTGTAGTGAAAACACTAAGGATAACAAATGCAGCAAATTAAAATCTACAAGAGAGAGCCATAAGATTTTCTTTACATCAAATTTTTCAACAAAAATTCTAAAACTCAAAATATCATGGAATGATTTACTTCAAACTCTAAAAAACAAATAATCACATCTACTAAAGCTATCATTTATAATAGAAGCAGAACAAAACCTCCCATGCTAGGGCCAAATGTAAGGAATTAGTAACTCCAAACATGTATTATTTTACATATATTTAATAAAGCATAATTTTTTGAAAGAAACATAAACACAACAATGAAGTCACAGGGAAGAATAAACTACATTGCAAGTTTAAACAAGTAAAAAATATTAGGATAGCAACAAACATACAAATTCAAAAGAAAATAGTAAGAATTAATACAAATATTTTAATAAAAATTGTGAAAACAAATTAACTCAATTATCCAGTCAAAATATTCAGAATCAATGATTGTAAAAAAAGAGGAAAAATAAACAAAAATGTCAGACTCAACCAATTCTTCAAAGAATGAACCTCACTGCCAAATACAAAGACAGCTCTCAAATATACAATATATGAAGTAAAGGATGTAAAAAGGTGTTTAAATAAAAAAGATGTAGTGATACACTAAGATTTTGTAAAGTTAAATTCAAGTTTAATTTTAGTCAAAAAAGATACAGAATGTATAAACTCATGCATTGAGCACTGACAAAGCTAACATTTAGAACAAGAACTATTACCATGCTTAGAGGCATGTTCTTTAGACTTTGAAGCCTCAGTATTTGAAGCTGAAATGAACATGTCTAGTATAAACCATGGAAGCTCAGAAGGGGAATGAAAGATGGGAAAAAATAAGATCAAAACAATGGTTTATTTGTATAAAATTTCCTTTTAAATTATATTTTCATATGCAATAAACATATGACCAAAAATCATCAAAGCATGTGCTTATTATATATAGCTTTGTGGGCTAGAAAAAAACGGCTCAGTAGAGGAAAGTGCTCACCAATAAGGCTGAAGGCAAGAGTTTCATCTGCAGGATCCACAAGGTGGAAGCAAGAAACAATCCTGTATATTGTCCACTGGCTTTTCCAAGCATGATTCAGCATATTCACATTAATATACACAAATAAAAATGACATAAAATTTCTAAGAGTAGTCACTATAATGCATTTAAATTTAATTAATATAACAATACAAATGAAATGATTTGATTATATGATCATAAATACTATCTAAAGTTAATTTATAATGCTATTCATTATTAACTGGAGATTGTCTACATCAACAAGGTACTTCTTTTCTTTTTGTTTGTTTGTTTGCTTGCTTGGTTTGTTAGTTATAGGTTTTTTTGATTTTTAAAAATTTTTCTCAACAATGCAATGGCTGATTCATACCATAGTTTTATTTTAGTTTTGAAACTCTAGTATTACATTCTATATTTGATGTGGCGTTTTGAACACTAATCAACATTGAATAAAAGTTCTGTTTATGGTATGGGTTCACTAAAACTTTTTTTCTCATTTCTTTTGGCAATAGTGATATCAGCAAGTTTGTGATTATGCCTCATTTTGGTTATAAATAGTATTTCTCTGAAGATAAGCAATGATGGATTTTTTCCTATACCTTTAGTCTTTTGTGTGTTTTTATTGGACCCAAATCTATTAGATTCTTTGACCATCTTAGGATTATATTTGTTGTTATTTTATCATTCATCTCTCACACTTTATGTTCATCCAATAGGATCTATGAGACTAATACTCTACAACTATTTTCTCTCATTTTATGCTTTTTTATTTTTATATTTATTTTGCTCATTTGTTTTTTAATATGATTTGCTTCCCTACGTATTACTTCTATTATCTATATTTTGGGTTTCATATCTAAAAAAGCATTATCAAGACAATAGCTTTAATCAATTACTTAATTTTTTGGCTTTCACAATTGAACAATCTACATTGAAGTTTTTTACCAGTTCTTTTTAAAATTATGTGCATGGTATAAAAGCTTGGCTTTCCTTCTTTTCAAGTGACTATGAAACAAATGGAATAAGATATTAGAAAGTTAAATATGGCATATACTCACTCATAAATGGTTATTACCTTTAAAGGATAATTATGCTAAAATTAACAGACCTAGAGAAACTAGGTAGCAAGGAGAGTTTATGGAGTAATGCCTGGATATTCTCTGTGGGAAGGAGAAACCAGATATTTTGTAAGAATATAAGCAATTACATTTGGGGAGGCAGGATGGAGAAATAAAGTACTAAAGAAAAAAACTACTGGAAAAGGGCGACATTTCTAGATCAGGTAAAAGCTAGGCACAAGGGAATATCCCAGAAATCTGTAAGAATGGCCTGACCTAAGACTCACAGCAATAGCAAATTCATAGACTATACTGGCCATCTTCAGTAACAAGATTCATGCCCATCTGAGTTCTCATCAGAGAGGTTTCAATAAGCCATTGATTAAAATAGATGCAGACCCACAGCCGAATATTAGGCAGAATTCAGAGAAACCTGCAAAAGGAGCAGAGAAAGAACTATGTAAGCCAGAATGTGTCAAGAGTACTAGAAGAAAAACCACAGAATCATCTAGCCTGAGCTTATATGGTGTCACAGAGGCTGAACTGGAAGCCTGGAAGCCTGCATTAGATTGACCTATGCACTTTTCATATATGTTATTTGCATATATGTTATTGTTGTGTAGCTCCTCTTGTGGAATTCCAAACCATTGGATAAAACGCTGCCTCTGACTCTCTTACTGGCTTTTGGGACCCTAAAACTTATACTTGTTTGCCTTATCTAGTCTTAATAATACAGAAGATTCCTAGTCTTACTAAAATTTGTGGTGCAATGTTTGATTAATACTCAAGGGAGACCTGTTCTTTCCTAAACAGAAATGGAAAAGTAGATTGGGGAATGGAAAAGTGGGGTTGGAGGAAAGGGTTAAGATGAGAGGAAGAAGGAAAAACTACAGCTGTGATGTAAACTAAATAAATTTGTAGCACGAATTTAGAATGTACTGAAAGAGACTCAGAGCCAAATATTGAGGAAAGGCTGAAATATCAGAGAGAGGAAAGACTACAGTCAGATCTCACCCAGCTATCTTTCAGCTTCCTCTTCCTCAATACTGGACACTTCTGCCTCTGCTGGTTTTCTATGTCACCTTAAATACCCTTCTCCTAAACTGTATCCCACCCAGGTTAGGATTAAAAGTGTGTAGCTATTTTGTAGCTAGCCTTGAACTCTCAGAAACAGAGTAAGTTCTGTCTCTGGAGTTATGGAATTAAGGGCATAGGTCACCACTCCAGGCGTTACCTGTGTAGGGATTAAAGGTATGTATGACTGAATCTCAGCTGTTTCTCCTTGTATTCAAGGATCAAAAAATTTCTGAGCTATCTGCCTAGGATTTGACTGGGTGCTGTCTTTGGATATTTCAGATTTTATTAAGTATGTAACATATCACCACATAAATTAATTAATACACATATTTTTAAGAAAAATTATAAATCTTATTATGTATTATGAAACAATATGAAATCAACATAGCTGATATTTGCCAACAATTATTAGCATTCTTAATATTTTCAAAGTCATGTTCTTTACTTTATTTCTGTCATCAATCTTTCAAACTATTAAATAAAATTATTGGAGCAAAAATATGAAAAAGTCAGCCATGATGGTCCATTAAATACATTATATATTATATTATAATATAATATGCTTTATATATTAACCAAAATACAAAAGAATGATCTCTGTAGGATACATTTTAATTTTAGAATATTAGTACTTAAAAACGTTTTGCTTGATTTTATTTTGAAAAATGTTTTTTTTAACATTACTGAAAATAATACTCAATTTTCTATACTTATTCTACTCCTTGAGAAGCATTATCTCATTCCTAAAAGTTAAAAACTAGCAAAGTCATTTCATGTGACTGTAACTAATATTTATTTAAATCTAGACCATTAAACTTTCATTCACTTTGGGGGGAATAAAAATGGCAGAAATACATAATTAAAAATACATTACAAATGTAGAAAAATAGTTTCTCTGAAAAATCATATTTCTTGATTACCAGAATATCTTTAAAAAGTTCTATAAACATATATGTATAGATGTATGTTTATATATATAATAATTTGCCTTTTGTCACAGAAGCTTTATGCAAATATAAATATGTATCATAAAGTCAATTATCATATATATAACTTTTTGCATATGTTTCAGTATTTATCCCTCAAGATTTAATTTCTGCAGTGCTGTTTTAAACATTAGTGCATCTTGCCCATGTATTAAGTTCAGAGAAGCATGAAGCTTATGCTGATTTTCCAACATATTCCAGACCTGATTTGAACAAAATATCTGAAAAAGCAAGAATGAATATGTTTTAGAAGTTTTTGTCCTGTCTGCTCCCTGCCCAGGGAGGGGATGGGGAGTTGCAGAGGAAAAAATGACCAGATGTGTTGGGAGGGGGAAGAGG
>PVIH01015260.1:35208-50467 GCA_004025045.1 Sigmodon hispidus
AAGGATATACAGGGATGGAAAAAAAAATTCAGAGGGAAAGATGAACACAAAGAAAATATAGGTGTAGCAATCTTATTTGTATTTCTTCCCTTGATAAGCCATGCTTATCATTCTTATCCTCTGTATAGTTATTGTTAACTCTTCCACATTTTAAATTCTTTTTACTGTGTTTTTTTTTTGATAAATACAAAATAAAGAATAAAGAAAAAAAAAGAAGTGTTTGTCCTTTATTAATGTTTGCAGATGTAAATATTAGAGTCTGACTAATAGTTCATTTAAATAAGTACAAAAATTTTATATAAATTTAAAATAAGAAAAATCTCACACATATATAATACATGCATAACAGATATTTTAATTGTTAAGCAATGTTTCCTAATAAGTGGTTGCCTAAAAAGCTTCAAAATTAATCTTTTAATGTATTCTGAATATTTTTCTTATGTGGGCAATTATCTTTAAGCTTTATAACATTAGATATTACAGATCTTCCACTAATTTAATTTAAATCTATACGATTTCACATTATACCTATATGTGACAAGTGATTGGAAGTAACACACAGTAATTTATAGTTCTTTTGTGTTTGGTCTCTGAGGAAAAGATAAAATAGTCAAAGAATGGCATGTGCTTCTTTTGAGAAATATAACACAAATAATATTACATAAACCAAAGCAGTGTTTACTTTGTCAGCTATCTCTTAACAGATGATGGAAAGAAGACACATAGAAATGGTTATATATTTCTTTTATTTCTAAGGTAAATCATCATCATATATAAATTATTATATGTGAGCAAAATTTTTACTTAAAAATGGTATGTTAAAAACAGACATAAAATCAACAATAATGTGGTCCCTTAAATGATTGTCTATCACCTTGAATTGCTAACCAAATAAATCTTTACTATTAATTTTCTTTTTTCATATGAATTTATTATAGTAACAGGAAAAACAAACACAAAAACTAAGACAATTGAGTCAAGAATGCACACAAAAGATTTAAGGTTATATTTTTTTAAATGGCATATAAAAAAACAATGGTAGGGCTTAGTGCTTGCCTCACATGTATAATGCCATCAGTTCATTCACTCCCTGGAGCACACACATAATATTGTGAAAAATTACATTGTTACATTAGTAAAACAAGGTTGAATTTTTTAAAAGAATGTAAACATAGAACAAATAAATGATAGCTCTCTTTTCATAATAAAACTTAGAATTTTTTATGGAGCTATATGTGTCCCAAACTAGTAAACACTCATAAAGTATAAAAGAATATACATGTTTGCTGTTACACAGGAAGGATATAACATTAATATTAATAAAGGCATCAGAACTTAAGTGAAAAATCAGTGAAATTTTAATTATGAGTGTAGTCTTAGTTTCTGGTTCTACCTAGCATCATGGTCCATAAAAATCTTTTGCTCTCAAGGTCCCAGAGGTGCTTATAAAATAATTGACAAGAAGGCTTAATTATATTGTAACTGCTAGGCCAGCAGCTCAGGGATATTATTGACTAGATCTTTACTTAGATTAAACCATAATTCTTATCTATGATTAGCTGCATGGCTTGGTAAATTTTTCCTAACTGTAACATTCTCTTCTTGCTTCCTCTGCATCTTGCTGGCCTCTACTCTGCACTTTCTTCTTCCAGAATTCTCCTTGTCTATTTGCCCTGACTGTATTTCCTGTCTGTCTAGCTTCTGGCCAATCGGCATTTTATTAATCCAGTATTTACAGTGATAAATATCTACAGGATACAAGAGCATAATTCCATAGCATATAAGTTTTCTCTCAATGTGTTTGTTGTTATTATTGTTGTTTGTATTCAGAATTTTCTCTGTCCCATAGCTGTTTATGAAATAATTTACTCAGGAGCATAATATAGTGACTACTGGGCCAGTAGTTCAGGTTTATTGTCAATTAGCTCTTACATCTTAAATTAATCCATAATTTTCATGTATGTTGATTCATGTGGTACCTTTTGTTCAGTGCAACATTTTTATCTTGTTTTTTTCAGCATCTAGCTTGTGTTTTCTGCACTATCTTTTCTTCTTTTCTTTTTCTAAAATTCTCATACTTTAGTCAGTCCATCTGTACTTCCTGCCTCCCTACTGGTCAATCAGCATTTTATTAAACCAATATGAGAAACATTTCTTTACAGTGTATGAGTGCATTATCCCACAGTTCTTTGTTTTCAAAATGACAACAACTATAATTTGTAGTAAGCTTTCTCATTGGTATTGTCAGCTTCCAAATAATGACACAGAGACTTATTATCAATTTTGAAAGTTTGCCCTTAGCTTAGTATTCTTCTTAACAAGGCCTTGTATCTTAACTGATTGCTCCTATTAAATTACACTCTATCATGTATCTTGGTTACCTTTACTCTGTATTATATGCCTGACCTATTCAGTGTCTTTCTGGTGTCTTTGTGAGTTAATATGTGTGCCTAGATTCTTCCTTCTATTCTTCTCTCTTCTGTGAAATCTGGCCTATCTCTCCTACCTAGTCATTGGGCATTCAGTCCTTTATTATACAGATCACAGTGAGACATCTTCACAAAGTTTAAACAACTATTTCACTAAGAGTCACATGTGAAGAGGAAACCTCAACTGAATTATATTCTCCATGATTTTGGCCTGTAAGTCATTATCTCTATTAATAGTTGAGAAAGGCAGGACCCACCCACTGTCCAATGTTCTAATCCCGAAGAGGTGAAACTAGACTGTAAAATAAAATTAGCTGAGCAAGTCAGGAGAAGCAAGATGATAAGTACCTCTCCTATAACATACCTGCTTTGGTTACAGCCTGCAGGTTCTTGACTTGAGATCTTGACATGGTATCCCTCCGTAATGAGCTCTCAACTACATCCTAATATGAACTCTTTGAGTTACCATTGGACATGGTGTTTATTGTAGCAACAAGCAGAAATAACAGAGGAGTCTAATCCTTTCAGAAATTGATATCCACTTAAATCACCCTGAAATTTATAGCCTTGATTTGCTTCATCCAGCTCATTGATACAAATACTGGGAATCTGAATTACACAGTATATGGCATGGTGCTTAAAGTAATCTATAAATGGATTAATAGATCAAAATCAGTGAGCCTAATAAGGTTAGATATGAAACTTATCTTTTATAATTTCCTCTATGGGGAACATCACTGATCTCAACCTTATAATTTAATGAAGAAAATGCCCCACAGGCAGGTTCATAAACTCAAAAATTTACATAAGATTTTTTCTTACCAGATGACTCTCGTCGTCCTGAAAAGCACAAATACCACCCAAATAATACTTAAGAGGCGGCAAGGTGACCAGATCTTTTGGATGAGGCAATAACTATGAAACACAAGTGCAGGCTCAACAGACTAGTGAAGACAAGAAAAAACTGGAACAACATACAAATTATTTTCATTCAATATTCTTTTCAGTACACTATAAATCTTTTAATTCTTTTTTATCTTTAATAAATTATATATGCATATATTACATATATTATTTACATACCTATCACTCTTATTGCCGATATTTTTACTCTTTATATTGTAGTCTGAAGGTTTTCTGAAATATTATTTCTCTATCACTAAGTTATATAAAAACTTTCAGATCATTGTTACCTGTTCCTAACTTGAGTAGCCTGTTGATAATGTTGCTAGTCCTCAATTTTTTATAATAAAATGTATCTTTTCATTTTTCCTATCATCTTATCATCTCATTTTGATCTTTGCCCAAAGTTAATATTCTCTTTAATCCTCCTGTTATTACAAGTATTTGTAGGAATACTTCATGTTCTATTTTTTCAGGTGCATTTTCTTATACAAAAGTTACTTCAAATTTTCCAATGTCTTCTTTCTCTTTTTTCTCACTTTCTTTTTTTCTCTAATTTATCTCTCACTTATGTTTATTATACTGTTTCATAATATAATTTATGCTTCATTTAAAAATAAATCATATTTGATTATTATATAATTTCATTATGTTCCCCTTCTCATTCAGTCCTTTAAGAAGCCCTCCCATATGCTTTTTCAATTCCTTAGTCTTTTTAAAATTTTAACATCTCTATCTCTATCTCTAACTCTGTCTCTATCTTTAACTCTATGTCTATCTCTATCTACATTTATATGTAATTGTGGTGGACTTTGGATTTGGAAATGTAAGTAACATAAAAACTTTCCTACTCAAATTGCGTTTGGTCATGGTATCTCATTATAGCAATACTAACTCAATATTAGATGCCTACCATATTCAATTTTAAATATCCACTTTTGTTATAGTGTTATTTACTTTTTAATTTTCATAAGAAATGTAGGATTTTCTTTCAGTGACCACATTCAAATACAACAAATATAATTGTATTCTGTAAATCTAGTATTTGGCTTAATACTTTAGATTTATAAATACAAATACATTTACTATCCCAGAATTGTTTTAATTGATATGTAAAGGTAAATATTGTACATGTATTTTTTTATTCTCAACATTTTATTTAGTTGTGAGGGTTTTTTTTTTATTCTTTTTTTTTCCTAGAAATAACCTAGATGTCCTTCAACTGAAGAATGGATTAACGAACCTTGGTACACCTACACAATGGAGTACTACTCAGCAGTAAGAAAAAATTATATCTTAAAATTGCAGGCAAATGGATGGATTTGGAGAATATCCTCCTGAGCGAGGTATCACAACCCAGAAAGATAAGCAGGGGATGTACTCACTCATTAGTGGACTCTGAATAAACAAACAAACAAGAAAAAGCAAAGCATGTCCAACCTGCAAACCACAACCACTGAACAGCTTAGGATCAATAACATCTTGGACTGACTCTTTGGATTCCACTCCCCCTAGAGGAACATCTGACTCAGTCTTGAGATTAGGAGGAGAAAACTGGATCTGCCAGGAGTAGAGGCTGAACTAAGCAATATTGGGACAGTGGGACCTTGAGACTGCCTGCGACCTGCCCAAGAGGGAGAGTGGAGAGTTGTGGAGAAGAGAGAATGACCTGATGTGGTGAGAGGGGGTAGGGACCTTGATATAGAAGGTTAGAAAGTTTGACTTCTTTGTTAATAATAATAATAATAAAGAGCAACAATTATGGGTATCAGGGTTATTGTAGCCTCATAAAAAGTTTGGAAATATTCCTTTGGTTTCTACTATATGAAAAAGTTTGAGGAGTATTGGTATTAGCTCTTCTTTGAATGACAACTTCCATTTCCTTTGGTGTTATAGGATTGTTTAGGTCTTTAACCGAATCTTTATTTAATTTTGGTAAGTGGTACCTGTCCAGAAATCTGTCCTTTTTTTCTAGATTCGCCATTTTTGTATAATTTTTCAAAGTATGATCTGATAATTCTCTGGATTTTCTGGTGATCTGTTATTATGTCCTCCTTTTCATTTTTGATTTTCTTAATTTGGATACTATCTGCTTTTTGGTTAGTTTGGATAAAGATTTATCTATCATGGCAACTTTCTCAAAGAACCAACGCTTTGATTCATTGATTTTCTGTATTGTTCTATTTGTTTCAGTTGTGTTGCTTTCAGCTCTAAAGTTGATTATTTCCTGCCTTCTCTCCCTTCTAGGTGAGTTTGCTTCTAATTGTTCTAGAACCCTCAGGTATGCAGATAGTTCTCTTTTTGTGAGATTTCTCTAGTCTTTTCATATAGGCATCTAGTGCTATGAATTTTCCCATTAAGACTGCTTTCATGTTATCCCATAAGTTTGGAAATGTTATTGATTCATTTTTATTAAAATCTAGGAAGTCTTTAATTTCTTTTTTAATTTCTTATTTACACAGAAGTGGTTCAGTTGAGTGATGTTTAGTTTCCATGTGTTGGTAGTCTTTCTGTGATTCTTGATGTTTTGACCATGGTTATCTGAAATGGTATAAGGAGTTATACCTGGTTTTTGGTTCCTGTTGATGTTTGCTTTATGACCAATTATGTGGTCAATTTTAGAGAAAGTTCCATGACTTTCTGAAAATATGTATATTCCTTTTTGTTTGGGTGGAGGGTTTGGTATATATCTACTAAGTCCATTTGACCATAACTGTTGCTAGATCCCTTATTTCTCTGTTGATCTTCTGTCTGGTTGAACTATCCAAATGTGAAAGTGGGGTATTGAAGTCTCCCACTATTAATGTGTCAGGTTTGGTATGGCGTTTAAACTTTACAAGTGTTCCTTTTACATATGTCCGTGCCCTTGTGTTGAGGGCATAGATATTCAGGATTGAGATTTCATATTGGTGAATTTTTCCTGAGATTAGTAAGTAGTGACTTTTCTGGTCTCTTATTGATTTTAGTGTAAAGCCTTTTTTGTTAGATATTAGAATGGATATATCAGCTCTTTTCTTATGGCCATTTCATTGGAATGTCTTTTCCCAACCCTTTATTTTGAGCCTGTGTCTGTCTTTAAAGTTGAGATGTGTTTCTTGTATGTAGCAGAAGGATGGTTTCTGTTGTATCCATCATGTTAGGGTGTGTTTTTTCTTAGGTGAATTGAGAAAATTAAAATTAAGTGATATTAATGACAAATGATTAATATTTTCCATCATTTTTGGTAGTAGCTTGTATTTCTTTTTTTCATGGGGGGGTTTCTTTAAACCAGCCCCTCAAAGATGCAACAAAGAAAGAGAATTATACACTAATTTCCCTTGTGAACATTGATGTAAAAATTCTCAACAAAATTTTTGCAAACTGAATCCAACAACATACAAAAAAGTTATTCACCATCATCAAGTAGGCTTCATTCCAAAAATGCAGGGATGATTCAACATATGGAAAACTGTAGATGTCACCCATCACATAAACAAATTGAATGAAAAAAATCACACCATCAATTCCTTAGATGCTGAAAAAGCCTTTGACAAAATCCAACACTCCTTTATGCTAAAATCTCTGGAGGGATGAGGAATACAGGGAAAATATCTCAGTATAATAAAGGTGAGCTACAAGAAGCTGACAGCCAACATTGAACAAAATGGAGTAAAATTCAAAGCAATCCCAATAAATCAGAAAGCAGACAAGGCTGTCCCCTCTCCCCTAATCTATTCAACATATTTTTTCAAAGTTTTAGCTAAAGAAATAAGAGAATGAAAGGGGATTAAGGGAATACAAATTGGAAAGGAAGGCCACTGATATTTATTTGCTTAGTCTTATATCATGTTTCATTGCTGAAAGTGTTTAAACAGCTGTTAGAGTTTCCTGATGGAATTTGAGGGGAGATATACATACACACACACACACACACACACACACACACACACACACACACACATATATATATAATGTCATCTGCGAATAGTGATAGTTTGACTTCTTTTTTTTTCAATTTGTATCCTCTTGATCTTTTTTTCTGTTGTTCTATTGTGCTAGCTAAGACTTTGAGGACTATTTTGAATACATATGGGAGGAGTGGACAACCTTGTTTTTTTTCTGATTTTAATGATATTGCTTTGAGTTTCCATTCATTTTGATGTTGTTGGTTAGTTTGTGTAGTGGTAGGTTTCTGTTCCTGCCTTTTTGGCCTAGCCTTGTATTTCTGACCTGTAAACCCGCATTCCCAAAGAACACACAGATATTTATATTACTTTAATTCTGATTGGCCTGGATCCCAGGCATATAACTTGCTAACTCCTTCATCTTAACTCAACCCATGATTCTTATCTTGTTCAGTCATATGGCTTGGTTCCTTTTCTCAGCAGCATTTAAACTTCTTTCCACTGCGTCTCTTGGCTTCTCTACTCTGTTCTTCTTGTTACCAGAATTTTCTTTGTCTGGTAGGTCTGCCTACACTTCATGTCTGCCTTCAGCCAATCAGCATTTTATTAAACCAGTAGCCAGGATAATATTTTACAATGTAACATTATCCCATTACAGGTTTGCTATATACTGTTTTTATTATTTTTAGATATTTCCCCTGTATCCTGGCTCAAGTTGTATTGAATTTTGTCAAAAGCTTTTCCAGTATCTAATAAGATAACTATTTGGTTTTTTTTCTAGTTGTTTATATAATAGATAACATTTACAACTATAGGTCTTTTAGGTAATTTTTATGGTTTTATTTTAATTTTGGTAAGTGGTTCCTATCCAGAAAGCTGTCCATTTCTTCTAGTTTTTCCAGTTTTCTGGAGTACAGGTTTTTGAAGTATGATCTAATGAATCTCCGGAATTCCTTGGTGTGTGTTGTCATGTCTTACATTTCCCTTACAATTTTGTTTATTTGGATATTATTTCTGTGCTTTTGGGTTGGGTTTGTCTTTCTTGTTGACATTCTGAAAGAACAAACTCTTCTATTGATTTTTTTGGTAGGGTTACCTTTGTTTTAATTTTATTGATTTCAGCACTGAGTTTAATTATCTCTTGCTGTCTATTTCTTCTGCATAAGTCTATATCTATTTGTTCTAGAGTTTTCAGCTATATTTTAAGTTTCTTATGGATATTTATTCAAAACTTTTATATAAGCATCTAGTGCTATGAACTTTTCTCTTAGCACTGCTTTCAATATATGTCATAAGTTTGGGTAGGTTGTGAACTTATTTTCATTAAAATTCTAGGAAGTCTTTAATTACTTTTTTGACTTTTTTTAACCCAGAGTTAGTTCACTTGAAAGAATTTTTTGTTCCTGTTCAGGAGCTGACTTGACAGGACCAGTACAATGATAGAACCAGTGCTAGAAAATAGTCAAGATTATGGTTTCTTAGAACCTGAATCTTCCCTCTGCTTGTGATTATCAGTTCTAAGGCAGCTGTGTCTAAAGTGTCCTGTGTTTTCTTTAGCAGCATTGTCTAGCTTAGTTCCCTGCTGACCTTGACTGTTTTATTCCCTGCAAGAGGTATTTAAAATGTTTTATTTCTTAACAGACTTACTTAGTGTAAGACATAGTTGTGCAAGGCCACCCAACCCCAGCTTTTATTTTCTCTATTTTCTATTTTCTCTTTATTTCTCATATCCTGAAACATTCCACTCAGAATTGTGTCATTGAAGAACAACTTGTTGATCCATCTCAGGGGAACAAGAGAGACTACATGATTACTATCTAATCAAACAAAGTCAATGAATTTCAGCTTCCATAAAAGACCCTGTTTAAAAAAATGATAAGGTGGAAGGAAATGAAGAAAGTGCTAAATGTTAATGAGTAGCATTCAAACACTGCATGTGGTATAGTGTAATGTAAATGTACAGTATCCATAGTAGATAGAAGAAGGTATTAGATCCCTGTATCTTTAGTCATAGATAGATGTGAAACACCATGCAGTTTCTGTGAATGAACCTGGTTCCATTGCATGAACAGTTAGTACTTCTACATGTAGTCCAAATACCCATGCACAGAAAATTAAATTGTTTTTTAAAAAGAAAAAAATGAAGAGAATTATAAATTCTGTCAAATGAAAACATTGTGTTTCCTTAATACACATAAGGTTCAATGTCTTCCATGCTTTTGTTCAATTTGTGAAGTTATTGAGAAAAAAACACAATATCTTAATTTGTAATCAAAAATTACAAAAAAGACACATGGTGTTCCCTAGCAGAATAATGCAAATGAAGTCTCAAATGCAATGTAAATAAAGCAGTTCTTAAAATTAAAAGGGAAAAGGTTTTAATAATCATGCAAAATAATCCTCACTTTCACCATTCTGCTTTAGTTTTTACACTCAAGATTTACTATTTTAAATGACTTTGAAAATCACAGAGAGAAGCCTCCTCTCCCCTTTTTTCAGCTATTGAACTAAACAGAAAGATTTTTGTTTCACTGTGGTACTTTTATGCTCTCTTATGGCAAAGTGCTGCAAGGAATTTTTAGTAGAAAAGACATAAAAGTATATCAACTTTCTCAACTGAGTTCTGCATAATTTCAGTTTTTAAAAATCTCCCACATCAACTTTATCACAATGCTTGTCTATATTTTAATTGTTAGTAGCTTAAAGAAATATCACATGTCTATGATATTAATCAGAACAGTAAAAAGAAAGTGATGGTTTTAGAGTAGAATCACAAAAGTGTAAAAAGAAAGTGTCGGTTTTAGAGTAGAATCACAAAAGTTATCAGTTTTGACCCTAGTTCTTGGCTAGGAATGCCAATCAAAAATTCCCTTGCTTCTGGTGTCAATTCTGTTCTTCCCAGAAGCCTGAGATCTCAGGAAAGAGTTGTGCTTTTTTCTTTGCATTCCTATCTTTCTTCCCCTAAATGAGCACACTTGCTTAGAAATTTTATGTGACATCTTTACTGAAACTAAGATCCACCTGAAATACACATTATGGGCCAATTAACTGAACAATTCAGTTCTTCCAAGGCTTCAGACAGGTAAGCCTTATTAGTCTCAAGATAAAGATTCTAGAGAATAACTGTCAGCTTTAGTCAGTTTTCTATTATTGTGAAGCAACACCATGACTACTGCAATTTTTATTTTGTTAAAGCATTTAATTGGATCATCCTTACAGTTTTAAAATTTAGTCCATTGTCATTATGGCAGAGAGCATGGTGGCTTGCCAGCAGATAAGATGGTAGAGTAGTTGCTGAAAGTTCTACATCTGGATCTATAGGCAGCAGGAGTAGAGAAAGAGAGTCAGCCTGGTTTGAGCTTTTGAATCCTCAAATTCTACCCTGAAGAACCATATTTTCTCCAACAAAGCTGCACCTTCTAATCTGTCTTAAGTTATGCCATTCATTGATGACCAAATATTCAAACATATGAGAATTTGGGAACCTTTCAAACTCAAATTATCATACTTGCCTCCTGAGATTAAAAACCCTAGACCCTAGCTTTTCTTAAAATTTTGATACATGTGTAATTATCCTGACCTGATCAATATGCACTTTAGATGTATATTAAAATGTCCCAGATAAAACAATAAATGTCTAGAATTATGTGCAAATTAACAAAAATTGATATGTTAGTTTTTGTAAGAGGTTTTCCGGGCCCTTTTGGGCCAAGAGATTTCATATCTGGCCCGTAGCAGCTTTTGTCTCCCAAAGAAATAAATCAGATGCTTATATTAACTTCATACTGTTTGGCCGATGTCTCAAGCACATTACTAGGTAGATCTTTCATCTTAATTCAACGTATTTCTATTGATCTACCCACCACATGCCCCAGCCCATGGCTCACCTGTCTCTCTTACATGTTCCTGTTTTGGGGGTCTGATGGAGACTGACTAACTCCACGCTCATTCTACCTCTCTGTTCTCTGATTCTCCAACCACTTCTATGGTGCTGTGCATAGGCCAAAACAGTCCTTTCTCTACAGCATATAGAGAACATTCCTCCACATTTCCTCTTTTCTGTCTAATCAAAAAGGAAGGTTTCAATTTCCATATAGCAAAATTATAACAGAACAGCTCTCAAGCAGGAATTACAGTCCCAATATCCTGTCTATTTGAATTCACAAAATTAAAGAGAATATTCCATTATCTACCTTATCATTGTGAGTCTAAAGTTTCATATCTAATATACCTTTGAAACTAAAAAGAACTATAACTATAATTATTAAACCTTCAACCACATCAAAGACCACAGAAGGATATAATATTATCTAAATAAACAGGAAGTGCAAGCAACTCCCAAAGTCTAAAATATGACAGAGATGACACCTGTCTGCCTGTACAGTCACCCAAAGTTCCTTTGTAACATTGGGGCATCCTTCTTCAGCCTTTATGACCCAAAGACTCTGGGATACCTTTCAGTGATGCAAGAAATCTGACACAGTCCATCAGTCGCTTCTCCTTGTGTCTAGAAGGATGCCTGGAAATGTTTTTTTTTGGCAAAGCAGGAACCTGAAGGACCATCTTTGCTTGTTCTGCAAAAGTTCAGAGGTCACTTTCCTATGGAACCTGCATGTCCAGTTTATACAGCATACTATCAAGCAGTCAATACCAGAAGAGTTTCTTGTCCAGTGGCCAACTGTTGTCACAAAGTAAATTCCACATGAAGTTTCTTCAATGCCCATCATTTTTTTTTTGAAATACATTGTTGCTGCTAGGACCAGACCTATCTCACTGTCCAGAAAAGTCTAAGTTCTTAAAATATTTTAAATGTCATGGCATATTTTTCATGTCTTTGAAGTGTTTGAAGACTACCTGTCTAATTGAAATATCATTGTATACCTACAAAAACCTAACTAACATGACTATAAATTTGTTTATCGTAGATAACTTTTAATCTGCATTTCTCAATTACACATTACAATTTTAAATGTGTTACATCAACATCATACCTTAATCAAGAATTGAAAAATATATACAGCATAACAAAATTGACCTTAAGTTTATATCAATAAACCAAAATCCATCTCTTTCCTAATCATTCCTGTATCATATTCTCCCCACCTTTTTTTTTTAAAAGAGATTGACTATGACCACTAACCATTTATAATGAATACAAACATTAATAAGTAATATTTTGGGAAATTGGATGTAGCTTTCTTTCTTTTACTACTTCCTGCTGTTAAAGGATATTGTTGATCTCATGAGGTCTTGAGGCTGGATGATCTCAACTGGTATCTTAGAAGCTGAGAATGTTCATGTGGACTTGGCAAATGAAACCACATTTGCCTGGAACCAATTCACAGGTTTTGATCTTCTGTGGAAACAAAAACAGAAACTCTTTTCCCAGTCAACTTATTATTAAAAAGAGATTTCAAAGTCAAAATATCTTTAAAATATATGTATTTCTTTAGCTTAGCAGTCTTAGCAATCAGTTTGCTCATTATAAGTTAAAAAATTAAAAGACAACACAATAAACAAAATCCAGACTCTTTATTTGCCATTTTTATGTCACTTCTTTTTAAACTTTATTTCCTATTTCTCTTTTTTAAAGGGCTTCCTTTACTTTTTTTTTCTCTCTCTCTGAAGCCTATGCATATTTTACATACATTGTACCCTGTTTCGAGGTTTGGTGAGTCTAAATCTGTTTTATTGAGAATTCTTAATCATTTTTTAAGTCAAAGAGCTCTTAAAATATCGGTATCACTTTAAATGCTGACTCTGTCCCTTTTGACAGCTTCTTAATATGCCTGCTGCATCTCTCTCACTGCCAGGAAACAGAGTGTTCCCAGGAAATGCTGCTACCAGAAAAACTGTTTTTGACTGTTTCTTTTCTGTTCAATATAAGCAGAAACCTTAAATCAATAACACTTATGCCAAGCCTTTTGTGAAACATATGATTTTAAGCTGTGTGCGGCAGACACGCCATTTTTAAATTCCAGCCTGAACACCATGCTGTCTCTGTACCATAAATCAATTAAATTATGCAATTCAGAAAGCCGCTTTTGGCTCTGTTTCAGTGATCTAGAATGCTTTTTAAGTTCTGTAAACTTTCTCAGGCTTTCTGAGGGTGTTCTGCCCACATTGGGATACCATATAGAATTTAACCAGCTGCTATGTTTATATTAAGGCAATATTTATTATACCAAAGCCACTTATGGTACAGTACAGAGGTTATTCAGAGGGGAAAAGAGAGAAACAGCAGGCAGGAGAGGTTCAAATTGAGCGTTCCTTCCTAACCACGCCACAGGTCAAAAAAGGGCCAGGCTCTTTTCTCTTCTGGGGCTCTTACCAGTTGACCACACCCTGCCTGGGTACCTTCTAGTTTCCCACTACAGTTAGTACTCCTGAAATATCATCTAACTTGTAGGTCAGGATATATGTTTTGTATTGCTGTGACAAACACCACGATCATAAGAAACTTCAGGAGGGATGGGTTTTCTTATTTTTTCCTCATAGATAGATGATGAAGGGAAGTCTCCAAATCCATACATGCTTGATTTCATTATGTTCTATGATTCAACATGTGGTTTATTCAGCAATAATGTCTTATTATTGAGTTCTGAAAGATACCTAAAATCCATGGGAATAGCCTGTAATAACTGGGGACAGGGACCTCATTATACAATATCCCCTCCCAAAGAGTTAACACTGTTCATGGCATTGTGCATTTTATTTATTAGTTTTGAAAATGATCTTGTTATTAGCCCACAATAATCTCAAACTCTCAATTTTTTTTCTTTCACTGTTACTGAGTGCTTGAATTAAACATCTAGACAATGCCAGGCTTTGACTTTATTTACAGCGTGATTAAGTTGAAAATTTTTTATGTTATTACTTATTTATTTATTATTACGAATAAAGTCATATTTTTATTCATGTATATCCTTGTTCATGCTCCCTTTCCCCTCCCTTCCCTTCCAGTCACTCTCTCTTCTCCACATCTCTTACTAAACTAATATACTAGGACCAAAATTGAATTGGTATGGGAATGTTTTATTTAATCATATAGTCTTGTATTCCAATAACTGGGAAAGTTAGAACCTGGACTAAAGGCAGGAACTGATTAAGAACACATTAAAAGTACTGTTTCTTGACTTTGTCCTTTTAACTTCCTCACTCTGCACTTTTATATTAACCAGGACTACCTGTTTAAAAAAGCATTGTCTCCTTTGTACTAGGCCCACCCATATTAATCATTAGTCAAAAAAAATATCCTATGTACTTGCATACAGATAAAATTTATGGGATTTGTCTCAGTTGAGTTACCAATTATTAAAGGAATAGTAAGCAGAAATAAAAGACTTAAAATCATGGATATGTATATTTTTTATTCTATGTAGTGCTTTTTGCCTGATAGACATATAACACTTGACCCAGTCTTGGTGTTTGGGTGAGAAAAGCAGATCTGCCAGAAGTGGATGCTGAACCTAGCCAACTTGGGAACTTGAGACTTCCTGCCCTTGCTGAGGAGAAGATAAGGTAATGGGGAGAAGAGAGGGTGACTGGGAGAGGGATGAGGGGGAAGGGAGTTTGAACAAGAAGATACATTGATGAAAACTGAGACTTTATTCATAATAAAAAAAGAAAAATAAAGAAATAGTAAAATCCATAAAAATAACCTCATGTTGCAAATTACTTGTATTTGGTATAAAATACAAGAAATATTAAAATTCAGTAAAAATAAACTAATACTGATATGGAACATAAAACAGAAAAAATCTTTCTGCAAAGGGAATAAAAAGTATTAAAACTAAGAAAATCAAATATTTAGAACTCTAAAATGTCCAGATTTTTACAAAAAAATGGAGAAATAAATTATTTTTACTTATGAAAATCAAAAATAAGAAGACACATTACTTTACTAGTAATTCCTGAAATTGTCTTATTACAGTCAAAAGAAAATAAGAGGCAAGTATAAGTTAAAAAATAAATTATGTCTCTAAGACTAAAGTCAAAATGGTCTGCTAATAAAAGCTGCATTGTTTTTAATAATTTTGTTTT
>PVIH01015261.1:0-50355 GCA_004025045.1 Sigmodon hispidus
AGAGACCTTGAATAAGGATATACAGGGATGGAAAAAAAAAATTCAGAGGGAAAGATGAACACAAAGAAAATATAGGTGTAGCAATCTTATTTGTATGTCTACCCTTGATAAGCCATGCTTATCATTCTTATCCTCTATATAGTTATTGTTAACTCTTCCACATTTTAAATTCTTTTTACTGTGTTTTTTTTAATAAATATAAAATAAAGAAAAAAAAAAAGAATAATTTTGTCCTTATTGTCTTACCTAAAATAGCTAGCTGGGTCCTGACAAGTCAGGAAGCATGGGGGTTAGGAGAAGACATTCAGCTGTCTGATAATCAGCTGTCTATGACTTAAGTAGATGTGTCTTGTAGAGTAGGAAATATATGGAAAAAGCAGGAGCAGACAGTATGGGCTTCATTTGATATCATGTAGCAGATCATGAGCATTCATAAAATACAGCATAGAGATCCTCAAAATTAATGGTAAAGGCATGAAGCACAAACATATTTATATCTGCTAAACATAATAGCTAGCAAATGTGTGTTGCCATTAAGTACATACAGATTTGTACCTAGTTGGATAAGTAGGGTGATGAGGACCAAAATTAAAAAGAGGATTTCCAAAATTCTAAAAATGAATGTTTCTGGTTGATATCAACAATGGCTTCAATTTGGTTCTTCTAAGCCATTTCAGTATACTTTTGGGGATGTGAGTGTATGTGCACCCAAATATGTGCCTACCAGATAAGTGTGTGTGTGAAGACCAGAGGCCAGTCTCGAATGCTATGCCTTTGGAGCTTTCCATCTTGCATTTTGAGACAGGATCTCTCATTGGCCTGTAGCTTAATGATTTGGCTAGGCTGGCTATTCACAGAGCCTCAGTGTTTTTGCTATCTCTACCTTCTCAGCACCCAGGTCACAAGCACTCACCATGCCTGGCTTCTTCACCTGGGTTCTGGGGACCAAACTTCCTCTTCATGCTTCTACGTCAAGCTTTCTACTGACAGAGATTTCTCCCTGGCCCAGAAAGGTCATAATTTAATTAGCTCCCATCAGTACATTTTCTCCACTAACACTGTGTAAGGGGAGGCGGTCTTCAGCCTCTTTGAACAAATGTAGGCTGTCGTTTTTCATTTGGGCAATGGTATTGTGTGTTTGCAGAGCCACAAAGAGAAACACTATTTCACTCACCTGAGCTATTATGACTTCATTGAGGAAGAATGTTCAAAGCCAGATCCTCTTTAGTTAGCTTTGTCTGGGCAAATGAAATTCCCAGAAGAGGAGGTACATGAGCATCAAGAGACAGCCAGAGACCCAAATGGCTGCCAGGCTTAACTGCACCCAATCCTACAGTTCCATTGAGTCCTGCTGACTCCTAATTTTGCTCCATAGTAAAAGCCTGGGCTGCTTGCAATGAATCCATCAACCAAGGTGGAAGGTTTTTAATAATCTTACTTTTCTCGTTGGGAAGAACATGAGAAACCCAAGGAGCGAAGGGAAACAGAGAGAAATCCAGAGGTTAAACTACAGGTTTATGAACCCTCGAAATGGGTATTAGCCTACTCACATTCCAACTGAGCGTCTGCATTCTATTGGATTTCTATCCAGCTTAGACAAGGCGCCATGCTTTATGTTCGTCTGCCTTTTAGAGTGTTGGTATTTAATAGTTGACGTATTCTGCCAGCTGTGGCAGCTGTTCTCCACAGAGGTTTCACATTAGCTTAATTTTCAAAGCTTTGCAAAAATTCTCTAGTTTAACAGACGTGAGACAGAGAGGTAGGGGGTTTAACCAAGGTTGTTCTGACTAGACCTATGGCTCACAAGTAATGCCTAGTGTGGGTATCTTGACCTGGTCCTTGGATACGACAGATACTCAGCAGGAAGTACTGCCTTTCAAATTCATTGTGCCACAGGGGTTGCCTTATACTCAATCATGACAGGCATTTTCAAATATATCCCTAATTATATCCAAGAAAGTACATTTTCAGAACCAAAGTCAAGTCTGTAAGGAGACCCTACTGCCATGCAACTGTGTGATTAAACACCCAGCTGGATTCTCACTCTGAGCTCAGTGGTCTGTCATTATGGTGATTGCCCAGAAGTTACACGGAACTCAGAAAACCAGCAGCTGTACTGGTGAGACAAGCCAGTAGGTAAAGGTCCCTGCTTTTTAAGCCAGATGACTTGAGTTCAATCCCCAGGACCACATGGTGGAAGAAAAGACCCAACTCCCACAAGTTTTCCTCTCTATACTCTACATATGCATGCCTACACTCACTAATAAATATAATTGAAAAATTTTTAAACAATAGTTGAGGGTTCTTTTATTTGTTTGACTCTCTTGTTTTGTTCTTGACATAGATCTAACTTTTTAGGCCTTAAGGACCTAGAACTCACTATGTTGACCAGGCTGGCCTGGAATTCACAGAGATCCACCTGCCTCTGCCTCCTGAAACCAGCCCACCAAGCAAGAAGAGTTGTACTATTAAAAGAGAAAATTAGCAGCTTTTATGAAAGAAGAAGGGAAATATATTTGCCTTGAGAGAGAATGGAAGAGCCTGGGGAAGAGACCACATAGCCAAAGCCGAAGCCGAAGCCGAAGCCGAAGAAGAAGAAGAAGCCGAAGAAGAAGAAGAAGAAGAAGAAGAAGAAGAAGAAGAAGAAGAAGAAGAAGAAGAAGAAGAAGAAGAAGAAGAAGAAGAAGGCGGCAGGCCCAAGCCCTAGGGCTCCTGTTTGCCGAGGTGTGTTTCCGACTGTTCTAAGGACAGAAGAAAAGAGTGGAAGGTGAACACTAGCCTCGAACTGAGAAGGGGCACCAGGCACCAGGGTGTCTGTCCTCTTACTGAGGGGAGGGGGAGACAGACAAGGTGTTTTTCCCTCAACTTCTTCCAGGTGACAGAAACCCCTGTTGGAGGGATAGTCCTGTGAAGACAGTCTGAACTGTATAGCATTCTCCTCCAGGCTCCAGAAATACCTCTTACCTAGCTCTTGAGGATGCAGAATGTAGCTCCAAGTTTCCCTACACCTCAGCACATCGCTGTAATTTGGCTCACTTTAAAACCATCCTCAAATGACAAAATAAATAAATAAATAAATAAATAAATAAATAAATAAATAAATAAATAAATAAAAGGTCACCATTCAAAACCTTATATTATGTCTACAAGTGTGATGCAGCCATCTTGGCCACACTTGAATGCATGAGATAGAGGTTACCGTACACATCTTTGGACACCAATATCTAATGCTGGCACTCATTTTTCAGATAGTTTTCTTTAATTAATATTTTCATTTATTTTATATCCCCAACTGCAGCTTCCCCTTCTCCCTCCTCCCGTTCTTCCCTCACCATCCCTCTTCCCCCCTCCCTAATCCACTCCTCCTCCATGGAGGAGGAGGCTTCCCATGAGTGCCAACAAAGCATGACTTATCAGATTGAGATAGGACTAATCTCCTCTCCTTGTATTAAGTCTAGATGAGGCAACCCAGCATTAGGAATGGATTCCCAAAAACCAGCCGAAGTGTTAGGGAAAGGCTCTCTTTCCCTAACTGTCCCATGAAGACTCCCTAGCCATCGGTCCATAGTCTGTGAGCTCCATGAGGTCAGTTGGTTCTATTGGGTTCCCTTGTGATGATCCTAACCCCCTGGCTCATACAATCCTTTCTCCCTCTCTTCCCCAGGATTCCCCAGGCTCAGCCCAGTGTTTGACTGTGGATGTCTGCATCTGTCTCCAACAGTTAGTGGACAAAGGCTCTCCAATGATAACTGGGATCACTATCAATTTGATTACAAGATATGGCCTACTCAGGCTGCCTACCCACTATTGCTAGGACTCTTAGCTGAGGTCTTTTTGTAGATTTGTCAGAGTTTCCTTTGCATCAGGTTCCTACCTGACCCAGAAATATCCCTTTCCAGACATCCCTTCCATTACTCTCCCCATCCATCTACCCCTCCACCACATCCCTCATGTTTTTATCCCTATCTGCCCTCAGTCTATCCAGCAGCTCTTCTCTAGTTCCCCTCTGGGAAAATCCCCAGAAATCCATCTATTCTCCTTTAGGCCCTGCTTGTTATCTAGGCTCTCTGGGGCTGAGGATGAAACTGGCAAAATGCCTCAGTGGACAAAAGTGCTTGGCAGTGTGTGATAATAATCTTGGTTTTTTCAACTTGACAGCATCTAGAATTAACTAAAGTCTAAGCAGCTGGAAATACCCATGTGAGATTTTTGTTATTATTACTTGAGGAGGAAGCCCCATCCTAAATCTGGGCTACAACTTTTGGTGGCATCCCATAACCATAAAATGGCATGAATTATTTACACTGTAACATCATTGCCCATTTGCCCTCACTCTCACTGACAAGTAAAGCTACCCTGTTCCTGAGCCATTTCTCCACTGGTGTTCGGACCTGCTTCTTCAAGATTTCAACACAGACTGAAAATGAGCATCCCTAGAGAATATCCATGGGATTCCAGCACCAGATTGGGACTACTAAGACATCCAGCATTGTGAACTGAAGCACAGCCTCAACCTCGCCTGCAGGAGACAGACAATGTTAGACAAGTAGGACCAGGGACCATAAATCACTATAATAAATCCCCTTTTAATATATAATTTTCAATTCTATCTGTTCTGTTTCTCTAGCAGACCTGAATAATACACCATACAACCAAGATTGATCCCTGGAAGCCATAAAAGGGGGAAAGAAAAGAATCAGCTAGCTCCACATTAACCCTCTGGCTTCCATGTGTGTGATGTGGCATGTGTACACACACACACATACACACATATACACACAAACACACATATACACACAAACACACACATACACATAAACACACACATACACAATACACACAAACACACATACACACATACATACACATACACACATACACACACAAATACACACATACACACAAACACACACATACACAATACACACAAACACACATACACACACATAAACACACATACACAAACACACACATACACACATTCACACACACATATGCATACACACATATACATACACACACATACACACATATACACACATACACACACACTGATAACAATAATTTTCTGATTTTTTGAGACAGGGTTTTGTTGCATTAAGTTTCTGGCCTGTCTGGCCTGTGGGACAGACCCACAGACCCTCATTCCCACAGTCCCACAGTCCAACCAACAGTCCCACAGATCACACAGATGCCTATATTAATTACACTCTGCTTGCTGATTGACCTGAGGCCCAGGCATATAACTTGATAAGTCTTTACCCTTAAACTAATCCATGATTCTTATCTTGTTTAGCCATGCAGCTGGGTACCTTTTCTCAGAGCAGCATTTCAATTTCTTTCTTTTGTGTCTGCTGGTGTCTCATCGTGGTGTCTCTGTGGTGTCTCTGCTCTGCTCTTCCTGTTCCCAGAGTATGGTAGCCCCACCCATACTTCCTGTCTTCCTTCAGCCAATCATCATTTTTATCAAACCAGTAGCAGGACCATTATTTACAATGTAACAACATAATCCACTACAGGGTTTCTCTATGTAGCCCTGGCTGACCTGCAACTTACTCTGTAGACCTGGCCTGGAACTCAGAGATTCAACTGCCTCTGCTTTCCAAGTACTTGGATTATAGGCATGTACCACTACTTCCTGGATGATAATAATCATTTTTAAGAAGCAAGATTCTGCAAAGCCTGCCATGCAGATCAGAGGGTAAAATCAAATGCTCTTTTTCGTATGGTTCCACTACAGCACATATATACCTCCATCTTGTCACTTATGACATTCTGCTGCAGATCTGGTCTATCCACTGTCTTCTAGGATCCTCAGAGAGTACACAGGAGCCCTGTCATCTTAATTATGAAGCAGACTGCTCCTTTAAAAGCTGCCTGTGGCTATTTCTGCTTTCTAAGTTGTACAACAGAATTTATCTTCAGGGTAGAATTGTTTCTCTCTCTCTCTCTTTTTTTAATTTGGGAAAACACTGAAATATAGTTTTTAATCTGCAGAGAAAATGCCCAAAGCCTAATATGGAGAAGAGAGATGGAACAGTGGAAAGCCAGCGTTAACACGATGCCCTTGGGTGGCCCAAAGCACCCCTAGGAAGACAGCCTTGCCATCTTACTTAAAAAGGTCCTCTTTCCCCAGAGAGAATGGAGCTCAAGGTTGTGGAAGAAACCACATGAAGGTTAAGAATAAGAGTGTAGACCCCAAAAGTGTGATGGTCACTGGCTGGGACTGGGACATGTGCCCTTGAATCAATATTCAGGCCCATCATTCTCTAAAATGCTACTGTGCTCTGTCTGTTCACCACCACCTCCCAACAGCCCAGCCACTGAAGGAAAAAATGCACAAGGAGCCAGAACGCGTGCATAGGTAAAGAGAACAGGTAAAGAAAGAGTTCATGCCAGAGCAGTGGCAATGAAAGGGGACATTGGCAAAGGACAAGTACATACTCTCAGAGTCCTTAGGGAACCTGAGCTCCGCACTGTTCGGAGCATAAAGGCATGCACCACTTTATTTGCTCAATAAAGCACTACCCGGGAAGACTGGGCACTGTGTCTACTTCAGCAGCTCTGGGGACTCCAACTTAAACCTTGAACATGATAGGCAAATGCTCTATTCCTGAAGACATTTTTATACACTTGAGTTATATTTATCAGTTTAGCAATTAGTATCATTTTGGGCACATTGAACATGTACTGAAAATATGGGGTAGATGATCAATGGAATGAATAAGCAATGAAATGGAAGAAAGGAATTTCTTTTGTTACAAAGTGATCTCAAGTCTATATTCTTTCTGGCAAGTTGCATGACGTCGCATATTTCTTTCTTATACTTACTTTGCTTTTACAAGGCCTTCAGAAAATGGAGACGACATTGACTACAAAAATAACACTCCCCCCACCCCTTACTCCTGAATGCAAGGTGCTGATTGATCTTGGTAAAAACGGGGTGGGGGGGAGTTAGCTAATTAGCCTAAGATATCTTAGACCCCATATGGGGGTCCCACACATGAGCCTCCGGGCAGCTTCACATCACACCGATGGCCACAACAGGACCTTATGCTGGGAAGACCTTCTTCCAAGTGCTCCACCTTTCACTCTCTTGGTGAGCTGAATGCTCCAGAGAGTCTGAAGGTGACAAGTAGTGGTTAGGAGTCTTCTCCCGCCACAGGGAAGCAATAGGCCTGTACAAGCTTCCCGGCCAGAGGCCTCTAGGAGCCTGAGATTCAGCACCATCCATTTCTGAGTGCTCATCCAGCATGAAGCTGTTTGCCCCCAGACAATCCACTCACACAAAGAAATCCAAAAACTTTTGCATTGCCCACTCTGACCCCTAAGTACTTCCTTCTACTCTGGCTCTCTTCTATTCTTCAGAAGTCATTGGATTTTGTCCGACGAAGCACAAAAGTTTCGCCCTTCTCCGCTGTGACTGAAAAGGTAAGGTCACAGGAAATCCCAACATGCACAGAGAAGCCTAGGTGTGCCCCCCACTAAAAAACGAAGGGCACAGACATCACTGCGGTGTGCCAGGGGCCTGCATGCCGACGCGTGACTGAGTTGCCAGTGAGCAGGCCTGCAGGCATATAGAAGGAGGTAGGCAACAGGACCCCACTGGGAATTCTCAGCTCGCCTGTTTACTATTTTAAGTGCTTCTGCAAAAGAATATGAGAGACAGAAAGGTCATGGCTGCGAGCTGCCCACAAACACTCCGGCACAAAGACTTGACAAGAAGTAGGAAAATTACAGCATTAATGATGAAACAGGAGGAAGATCAAAAGAGAAATGGAACAAGCTGAGATTGGGAATGAATGTGTTCAAACTCTCCATCCAAAAGGGGTGCAGAAGACGAGGTGCATAGGACACAGGAGAGACACCAAGGTGCACACATCAAAGTACTTTAATCACGGGGGACAAAATCAACAAAGCACAGGTGAACGTTGTCAGGAAGAGGTTCACTGTTGGTTAAGAAATCATATTTAGACCCTGTGTTATTCAAATGAGCACTCCTGTCTCTAGGTACACAAAAGAAAAAATTTGACTTTCTAATATGTTTGAAACTACTAGTCGGGTTTCCAAGCTAGAAGCACGAAAGTATCGGGCGTTCAGAGAGTCTATGTGTGTATCTATGGGTTTAAATCCTAATACTGCATAAACCAGGTGGGATAGCACACATCTGTAGTCTCAGCACATGGGAGATGGAGACAGGAGAGCCAGAAGTTCAAGGCCAGTCTGAGCTATATAGTCAGCCCACTTCAGATAAACAATAACCATGTAAGCTTGTTGATTCAGATCCTATCCCTGAAACCCACATAAATGTGGAAAGAGATAATAGATTCCACAAAGTTGCCCTCTGACCTCCACATGCACTCTGTGGTAAGCATGCACACATACACACACACACACACACACACACACACACATCATATGCACACAATAATAATACCTAGTATTTTTTAAGTAACTTTGAATTCACATTATTTTTAACCCTCTATCTATCTATACATGTTGGGGGAAATGAGATATCATTTATCATCACTATCAGAACACAGTTCAAATGCAGCATTCTGGGCCTATTAAAGCATTCTTGCAGATGCCTAGGGCACAAAACCCACAGTTAAAGAATTGATGTGTTGAAACAATGATTCTCTTGCTTTTTATCTGAATTTCCGTTAAGAAAAGCTAAGGGTGGGCTGGGATGTAGCTGAGTTGGTAGAGAGCCTGTCTAGCTGGTGCAAAGCCCTCAGGTCCATCTCCAACACTGAATATACCAGGTAATCATGCTTGTTATTCCAGAACATGGGAGGCACAGACTAGAGGACCAGAAGTTCAAGCTTATGTTCAGCTATGCAGCATGTTCAAAATCAGCCTTGGATATATGAAACTCTCTCCCTCAAAAAAAATTAAATAGGATGGCTTAATGGTCAAGGGCAACCTTAATTCAAATCCCCAGCCCCCCATTTAAAAGCCAGGAATGGGTACATACTCCTATAATGCCGGCACTGTGGTGGGGTGGAGGGAAAAGTGTCACTTGGGGCTTGCTAGCCAGCCAACCTGGTTCCAGTTTCAGTGTGAAGTCCCATTCCAAGGGCATAAGGAGACTGATAGAGTAATGCATTGCCTGTCTCCAGCTCAGCGCATGCCATAGCAGGTGCATCTGCGCATACATGAGCATACACCACATGTCACACATATGTGGGTATGTGGGTGTGAGGAGTGTAGGTGTTAAAGATAAAAATGAGTAAGAATATGGTTAATTTTGAATAAATATTATAAAATAGGGAAACAGAACATCTAAATGCTATCAGTAAATTTGTCTGAAGTGTTACCAGTAAACTAAAGATTATTAACTTTCAAGGTCAATATTTAGATTTATTCTCTTTTCATAAAAAAAGAACAAATAAGACAGTATACTAAAGTACTAGAGAGAAACAAAGGAGAGTTTGTTTTCAAGGAATTGTTGCTACTGTTGCGTAACCTTAAAAAACAACCCTGCCTAATTTCTCTTGCTAATAATGCCTGCCAAACACAGGCTGGGTGCTGTTGGGTGAGGTGTAAGTGGGCCTAAACAAACAGCCACTCACAGCCAGCCTGATGAAAAGTCGTGAAAATCACGCTCTGAGAGAAGGGAAATTTCCATACCTTCAGAAGTGTGTTCAGCACAGGGAGACAGGTCAGCCAGTAAAGTGCTTGTCAGGAATGCTTGAAGATGGTAAGTGTGACTCCCCGGGAGCCATATAAAACTAGATGCAGGCCAGGGAGATGCCAAAACCTGAGTTCAGTACTGTAGAGAGAACCAATGTCTTCAAGTTCTCTCTCTCTCACACACACAAACACACACACACACACACACACACACACACACACACACACACAAGTAGTCATTTGCCATTATATACTAAAAATCCCAGCAGAAATCAATTATGAGTAAAGATCCATTTCCCATGTGACTCTCCTGAAAAATAATAATAGAAATCTAATCCCCAGCAATTGCTTTCTCCAGCCACAAGACCTCCTTATCCTAAATCTGAGGAGAAAAAAACGTTATCTTTATAAGATTACCCCAAACTACCAGGTCCATGATTTTGGTATAAATTTGGGGTGATGCCACAGGTTAGAGACTATGTAAGTGCCACCCTGCTCTGAGAAGATCCTGTGAATATCTGCCTTCCATGAGTGGTCACATGGAAGGGTGCAGCCACATAAGATTTCTCACCAGGGACCTATTTACATTTGTACTGTCAGCTCTAATATGTTTTGATTGAATTAAGTTTTTCTTCCCTCATTAGAGTCCTGATTGCCTGTCTTTAAGTGTGATATACCTGAATTCCTACAGGTATTAAACTCTTTTCTATCCTATGCATTGGCCAGCAGGGATGAAGAACAACACTCAGAATTTGAGCTTTGTCCTGAAAGAATGTTATAAATATTGCTATGGCTTGTACCAGGCTCTTCCTTTGGGGTCACAAACCAGCTCCCAAATCATGACACAGAGACTTTTTATTAGTTATGAATGCTAGGCCAAGCTTAGCTCTTATTTTTGGCTAGTTTCCATAACTAAAATTATTCTGCTTCTCGTCATCTATGTTTTGCCTCAGGGCTTTTATCTTCTTTTCTTTCTGTGTGTCCTGTTTTCCTGATTCTCGTGTGTGTGTGTGGCTGGCAGCTGCCTGGCTTCTGACCCCAGGTTTCTCTCTCTCTCTCTCTCTCTCTCTCTCTCTCTCTCTCTCTCTCTCTCTCTCTCTCTCTCTTTCTCTCTCCCTCCCTCCTTCTCTCTCTCTCTTATCTTCAAGCCTGGATTTCTTCTCCCATTTATTCTCTCTGTCCACCAGCCTCATCTATCCCCTCTCTACCTAGCCATTCAGCTCTTTATTAGACCAATCAGGTGCCGACAGTGAACCAGCAACCCATCTTTACATAATTAAACAAATGTAGCGTAAACAAATGTAACATTTCTTCAAGTAGCTGAAGTAATATTCCTCAGCATAAACAAATCTAACACCTTTTTCCACAGTTAAATATTCTACAACAGTGGTTTAAATGTGAAATGTCCCTCATAAATTCACGTGTCTGGACACCTGGTCCCTAGCAAGCAGCGGTGTTTGGAAAGGTTGTGGAACCTTTAGAGAGTAGAGTCTTGCTGAAAGAGGTACATAATTGGGGGTGGACCTCCAGGCTTTATAGCCTGCCCCTACTTCCTGTTCACCCTCTGCCTCATAACAACTTACAGTGACAAGCTGGCTGGCCTCTTGTGCCTGCCTTCACATATTCCTCACTATGACTATGAAACTCTAAATCAAAACAAATGCTTTCTCCCCAGAGTTTCTTTTCTTGGGGTACGTCTTTCTGCAACAGAAACAAAAATAGGCCAAATACCATTCAAAAAATAAAGTAACTTACCATTCTTCTGTGATGACCCCCAGCCAGCCTTCCTTAGCGTGGAACCATGGCACTGCCAACCTTCCTACAAACCGCACCCACAGCAACATGGCCAGAGCCTACAAACCTAGACAACAATGTCACCTGAGTGATGGTTTTTAGGTAAGAATTACCCCTACAAACAGAGAAAGGCACAGAAAACACATGGATGCTGAGGATAGCTGATGGTTCTTTGCCCTATGAAAAGAGAGATTTTTCAGAAGGATGCTCACATGCCCAGAGCACTAGTCTGCTAAGCATGTTCTATATTCCGCTTTGTTTAAAGATTACAACTCTTAAAAAGCGAGACCCCTGCATCTACTACCTGTGTGGAAGAAAATGGGGTTTGGAGAATAATTCTCCCACTTTCACATTCCAGGGATGACCTAGACCTCAGCCTTGTGGCCTAGGCTTTTGGTTCCTCCCTCTAATTCCTACCCTGGCTCTGGACAGAAGGTCCTTGACTCATTTTTTTTGCAGACCAGGAGAATTGCAGACATTCTCCTTCTCTGTTCTTCATTCTCTCCTCTCTTCTCTTCAAGCCTGGATTTCTTTCTCTATTTATTTTCTCTGCTTAGGTCCTGCCTAAGGAGGTCCTGCTTCGGAGAAAGGGTAGAATCCACAAATAGATTTCAACATCTAGAGACCTCACAGCACAAACGCACTTCCCAACTGAACCAGCTCTCAGGCATATTCATATTTTGCAATTTACTCTTTCTTCAGTAATTATGCAAGAAAAGGAGGTTTTGCTACCTAATAATATATGGCAAGACACAAACACTCTCTGATTCCTTTTACTCCAGTTTCCAACCCAGAAGAGAAAATGTATTCCATAAAACTATGATTGGAGGAAATTTTTAACTAACTACCAGACCACTGCATCCCTAATCTATACCTCACCATTTTAACATTTTCTATCTCTCACCATTTCACAGTCCGGCTTTCTTACTGCCCTCCCATAAGAATTAGAATCATGTCTGGACACTGGGATTGTGTTGTAAAATAAGTTTTACAAGCCTTCAAAATTAAATCTCGGTGATGATTACTCCTGGTTATCAACCTGATGTCACCTAGAGCATGTGACAGGTGTTGTCAACCTAATATCACCTAGAGCATGCCTAAGAGGATGTTTCCAGAAAACATTAACTGAAGGTGTAAAACTGCTCTCTCTCTCTCTCAATATGGGCACCTTCCAGCAGGCAGCCAGAGACAGCATGGCCCATGTTGTTGGACTGCTGGAACCTTATAGAGTGAGCCAATCTAATAAATCTACTTTAATGACATATAGCTACATTCTTTAAGTTCTGTTCCTCTAGAGAACCCTGCCTAATCCAGTCCCTGACATGAATAACAAGCTTTGCAATTAGATGTCCATCAGTCATGCCTCTTGTCTCTCTGCAGAGAAAATATGAAGAGATCGCCTCGGGGTGGAAGGCCAGGAGAGAAGCCAGGATGCAAAGACAAAATCATCTTCTCGTGGTCTTCTCATTTTTTTCCAAGAAACCTGAAGTCAACTGTACTAGTGAATCTGAAAAAGTTCCTTCTGTTATTGGCAAACAGTTAGCCTAGGAAGAGTGGATGTGAGTGTAGCATTTGTTTGTTAATATGTTTTATTCCTATAATTGAAGCTCAACAGGAGACAGGGAAGTATTTTGTCTTAAGACTCACAAATGCCTGGTCATCTGCGTCAATGAGTGTTTTCAGCCATGCCTTTTCCATTAAGTGAAACAGTTATTAAGGTATTTTCTTTTGACCTTTTCTTTCTTGTTCCCAGTCTTTCTTTCTTCATTCTAGGCATCCCAGTCTTCCTGGGCAACCCATCTGTACATTGTCTCTAGATGCATCCTTCTGATTTTTTTTTCCTTGACTTGCATCTCGTGATGCCTTCTATTTTAATATCACTCCTTCCCCTCTGTTCACGGGTGCACAGTTGGGTACCCAGGCTGCTGTCTGTTCACTGGCATCTAGCCTCGAATTCCACTCTGCCACAGGACTTAGCTCTAAGTCAGGCAGTAAATGAGCTCTTTACAAATCCAGCTTAATTTAAAGAACCATCCCTGTGAGCTGCATTTCTGCAGACATGTTTCAAGGCATTAGCAACTAGGCTGTACGCACTTGCTTGTACAACAGCAGATTGGCTGCTGTTCCTGTCAGTCTGAGTGTTCAGTGGCGGGCCTCAAATTAACTAGCAAGGTCAACCACAGGAGCCAGAGGGAGAGTTTACAGACTTGGGATTTTGTTGTTGTTGTTAGTGAGTTTGTTGGCTTGAGGGAGGGTTGAGTGTTAAAAGATGAGGGTCACTTAGTTGTGACTCCTATTCCTGTGGTATTTCAGATCCTATGCCTTCCGTGTGTGTGTGTGTGTGTGTGTGTGTGTGTGTGTGTGTGTGTGTGCACATGTGCACAACGAAGTACATGTGTACATGTGTGCAAGTGGCAGAAGAGGTGAGTGTGCATGCGTGTGCACTGGTGTGTGTGGGGTGTGTGTGTGTGTGTGTGTGTGTGTGTGTGTGCACTACACCAGTTTATTTTTTACCTGGGTTCTGGGGATCAGTATCTTTTTTTCCCCTTATATACAGTGTAGAGCATAATTTGCTTTTATAAAACTAGTTTTTAAGAGCTTGTTGTAAAAGAAAACTGTCTCCTGGTTTTGTCTGTGCACCAAGTCTCCAATCAACTTTTAAACACTTTGCCAAAGACAACTAGGCAGGGCAGGACTCAGGGGCAACATCCCAGCAGATTGGCCTCCCTGACATTGATTCGGGAAAGTGTGCTTTTCACTGGAATTAAAGTCATTTACCAACCAAGAAGATAAGGACTCCTAACAAAATAAGGAAAATTCCTTTCTCCGGTCCTTTCTCGTAAGGTGTACCATAACTAAGAAGTATCTTTGATGCATAGGGCCTGATGGTGAAAAAATCAGAGGGCACTGTAGGAAAAAAATCAAGCACTAACAGTAGTGAGGATGTGTGACTCCTTTGTGTGATAAGACGACAATCAAGCCGCACACACATCAGCATGTCCCCTGGACATTATGGGTACAGCATAATCTTTCACTGCCCAATAGAGTATCCACTGGCCATAGATAACTGTTGAACTTTACATTAATTCAAATTAAAAATTCAGTTCTTTAATTACACTGGCCACGGTTCAGGTGCTAATGGCCACATTTGGTCACTGCTCCTGTGTTGGACACAGCTGACAGTGACATCTCAGTCATCACATGAGGATCTCTAAACTTCCCATCTCTAATGTATCCCTTACAAGGCCCCCTGTTAGAGAAAGAGAATAATTCCAGGGCTCCTAGAGAAGCAGCCAGGTGACCCAACCACAGCTTCTAACAGGAGCTCTGAGAACACTCTCTGCAGGAACCTGAGAATATAGGGATGCCAGAGATTGGAGCATCTCCTTCCAAAAGTGATGCTCCTCCCTCCCCCAGCCTGAGGGCTCACCAGGGAGATGAGTGAGTTCCTCCTGTAAATTAAAATGCAGAAGAGGTCAGTCCTAGCATATAGGGCCAGGGAAGTCACGAGCGCCAACATGATTACATAATTGAACTGTCTCACCTCGTCCAGTCAAGCTAGATTCCAAGGAGGGTAATTCATCTTCCTGATGCCTGTTAGTCCCTGTTCTGTTCATGTTCCTGCCCCTGCTCAAAGTCAAGTTTCCCAACCTAGAAGAGAAGAAAAGGGAGAGGAAGACCAAGTATGAAAATCTCCATGTAGAAGGGGAGCTTTAATCTGGTGCTCTAAAATCCATGCACGAAGCTAGGATTGACGCTCTAACTGTATGTAAATGCGTATGCAAATATCAGAGAAACAAAAATAACTTTTCTTTCAAGAAACTCTCAGTCACCATGATTCTGCAAGCCTACAGAAAACCCAATGCTTGAGGCAGGAAGAAAGCCAAGCAGAAGTACCATCCTTGTGTGGCCCACATAAGTCCCTCAAGAGCAAAGCCAAGGTGGGAGATACGCATGCTTATGGCGGCATGAGTGTTGAAATGATCTCAATTCACTCCATAAATATTCAATAAGCATCTGCCACCAGGTACTCCTGTCCTGGGGCCTGGGGATCAAGCCCTGAGCAAGAGATGTGGTGAAGCTTGAGCTTCTAAGGTCATATAAAAGCTGAATTTGTTCTCAGTGTAACAAAGGGGTCCATCCAAAGGCACGAAATGTTTTCTTTCTGTGTGTCCCCGGCAGAGCCATGGTTTGACTGTAACTACAATCCCTAGGGAACAGCCAGAACCATGAAAATCATGAACCTCGTTTTGCACCAAACACAGGAGTAACTTTCCAGCCAAGTTCAACTCACTTCCACTGTTTGACAAACTGACAGGCCACATCCTACAGAAGGTCTGGCTCTGCCTTGAAAAAAGCAGCACGGGAGAGCAGGTCCTTGGTAGTAACACAAGGACGATGTGCCCAGAAAGGCAAGGCAAACAAAAACGCGGAAACTATAAAAAGTGATCTTACCCCTAAGCATGTATTTATGAACTGACGTGATATGGCCCAGAGAGTCTTAATACTACAATATTAAATCTCGAACACAGGAGAAGCAAAAATGGCACATTATAGCAAAGGCAGCTTGGGTTCTGTGTTGTTGGTTTTTTGGTGCTTGCTAATGTTCTGGTTTTTAGCTTTGCTCACATAGATGTTATGTTCCTTTAAAGGGCCGCCTTCCTGAGAGACTGTTTTCCAACCGAAGTGCAATGCTGCCCCCTGGTGTCTGAATGCCGTGGGCGAGCACGCAGAAACCCAGCCTCTGCAAAGGCAGACTCCCGTTCTATCCAGATGGAACATTTTACCTTCCCATCTTTCAAAGTGCAACTATTTCATCTTTAAAGATTCACCGCTCGGGGGTATTTTCTGGCTTACACGCTAATCAACACGTTATTTTCTCCTGTAACAGGGACCGTGCTCTGGTTACTTAACTAGGAGGAGCAGTGGGTATGTGGAGGCTTTCTCCCCTTTTTGCCTTATAAATTAAGTGATCTCCCCAGAGAAGCTCAGAAATCAGGCCTATTTCATGTAACCTTTAGAATCCTGACTGGGATTCTCGCTGGAGAGACGTGCTCTGAGAGCGCCAGCTCTAGATCAATGCCTGGGTCTGACAGACATCCCACTCCCAGACAAAAGTATTTGATTTCAGTTCATCGTTCAGTTCCTGTACCGGGGAATAAACTGAAAC
Source organism: Sigmodon hispidus (assembly GCA_004025045.1). Lineage (NCBI taxonomy): Eukaryota > Metazoa > Chordata > Mammalia > Rodentia > Cricetidae > Sigmodon > Sigmodon hispidus. The sequence goes on from PVIH01015261.1 coordinate 16,601, forward strand.
CAAAAGCTCTGAAAATAGCCGTGCAGGTGAAACACAGAGCCAGCCATGGAAAGGCTCCTTGCCCCAGCTGCTGGAAAACAAAACTCCCAGCGTAGAGGAAATTTGCCTGCATCAAAAGCCCTAGAGGAGCAGATGGAAAGCTAAGCAGCAGCCACCAACCTGCCCCTGTGTTAGCAACCTGAGAATCTGTGGAAATGCACACTCAAGGGGACCATACTGAATTGTAACCTCTGAGAATGCGTCTTAGAAGCCCTTTTACCTAGGTCCCCCACGACTTACTGCACACAGAACTTTGAAAGCTATTGAGCAATATTTAATAAGATTTTTAATCTCCAATAAGAAGGTATTGTTGTTAGGGATTGTCAAATATTGCAAAGCTACAGACTACACACACACACAAATACCCATGTTCCGTTGCTTTTCTTTGATTTTTCTATCAAATTAAAAAGATATTGCCTGGCAACCTAAGGACTCAGACACTGATAACCACCAACCAAAGTCATGACGGATGGACACTTGGTAATTGCTGATGTTAATTTCTAATGGAATTTGCAGATCCAATGATAATCCTTTTAAAAGTCCATCAGTGAAAAAGAAACAAATTCGTTCTGTGGAAACAGTCTCCGGATCTGAGGATAAGGAAGCCTGGAGATATCTGTAGAGCATTTTTGACTTGAAAAAAAGGGACCTAGCCAAAAAATAAGCAGGGAAAAGGAAACGAGAGTAGGGACGGGGGAGTAGAGAGGGGAGGGGGAAGACAGCAGGGAGGAGAGCAGGGAGGAGGAGGGGGAAATTTGAACTGACTGATACTCCCCTGCTGTTACTCTCTGATCAACCTGCCCTCTTAGTAGTGGCTCCTGCTCACCTCCCTCTTGGGCTGCCCTTGTCTGTCTCTATCAGTCTTCTGTGACCACTTGCAACTGAGTCCCATTTCAGGCCATGGTGAAAATGGAGCGTGCTCCAATCTTGCCAAGCCCAGCTGCAATGCCAGCACATCCAGCTGCCTGTAGGCAGCTAGCATGGCTAAGCAGTGCCAGGCCCAACAGGTTGTATTTCACCGCTCGCCTTTTCAGCCTAACTGAGCCATGGGAGGTGTGAGCATGGAATGGAAAAGGTTGTGTTTTGCCTGAAGGCCGTTGCATGACATTGACAGAGGCTCTGTTGCTAACAGTCACCAGCAAGATGTGCAAAAGGAAAGGGCGGGGGAGGCAGATTGAAAATGCTTCACACCTGTGCAGAGAGGTGGCACCCCTGCTTCTCCAGACTGGGATCCCGGAGAAACCCACCTTGAGAAGAAGTCCCCTTCCCACCTCCCCCACTGGAGAACAGGCTACAGTAGAGATCACAACCTGCCCAACGATCTAGAAAGACTGAGAGCAACAGCAGCAGGAAAGGTCTGAAGCATGGGGACACTAGCAGAAGGGCTTTTGTTTAATCTGGGGACAGGTACTTGAACCGTGTCAAGTGCATTTGTTCTGGAAGAGAAAGTGAATATTACAGAGCATCCTTTACCTTGATATAGAATTTCAATACATCTCTGAAAGTGGGCTCTAAGTCACCAGCGCCCACTAACAGCAAAGAGGCCAGGAATGAGAATCTACCTGGGAGATGGGCACTTGGTGTTTATGACCTGCTGCACAGAGACACAAATTGCAAATTTAATGACAAAATGGCTTTGAAGAGAGGAGGCTTCTTTAATGAATTACAATAAATATAAGTCAATCCAAATGCCCTCTCAAAGGTAGGATTCGAATTTTCCTGGATTGTATATTTCTTAATCAACTTTCTTCCATTTGTATCTGGCTAGGGTCATCTTGAAATCTACCCAGTAGCTCACAATTTCCAGTCCACATGAGGCAAATCACAAGGAGTACAGTTGAGCAGATATCCATTTTCAAGCCTGTAGAGAGCCAAAAACAAGCTCTTGGGGTGGGGACATAACACTCAATGTGTATTGCTATTACTTGTTTATAGTAATTTTTCCTTTTATTCCTAGAACCAAATTATTGCTCCTCACCCCCACTGACTCCACCCTACTCCCCAGAACCTATGAATAAGTTCTCCACATAGTAACAGAAACATCTTCAGATGTAGTTAAGTTGAAGACTGATGTTGTAAAGGTATCCTGGAGGACCCAAAGGGGCCTTCTAAGGCAGAAGCAGGAGAGGCTGAATAGATGTTTCAGGAGGAAACAGGCTAGGGTGATGTAATTGTTGGGTTTCCTGAATGGAGGGAGAAAAATGCCCATCCAAGGGATGTAGAAGGCTTCCAGAAGCTGAGGAGGCAACAGAGCTGATCAACCTCTAGAGTGCTCCCAGTCCTTAAGACTTTCCATCAGGAAGATGGCCCTAAGACATTATAAGCCTCATTTTAGTATTTTTTTAAAGGTTTTATTTTATTTTTAATTATGTTTCTGTGGAATGAAGGAGGATGTGCACATGAGTACAGTGCCTTCAGAGGCTCGAAGAGCTAGAATTACAGGCTGTTGTGAACTGACATGTGGGTGCTGGGAACTGAACTGAGATCTTCTGCAAAAGTTATATGTGCTCTTACCCACTGAGTTGTCTCTCTGATGAGGACCCATTTTGGACCTCCAACTCCCAGAGATGAAAAATACTAATGCTGTGTTCTTCTGTGCCACTAAGTTGAAGAGGGATGGACTTTAGCAAGCAGTAGAAAAATAACAGTCTCCATGTGAAGAGAACTGGGGTTGGACTGGAGAGATGGCTCAGGGGTTAAGAGCACTGACTGTTCTTCTGGAGGTCCTGAGTTCAATTCCCAGCAACCACATGGTGGCTCACAACCATCTATAATGACAGTCTGTATACTGTATACATAATAAATAAAGCTTTGAGAGAGAGAGAGAGAGAGAAAAAAAAAACTGGGGTTGCCACTTAGCATTTTTCAAGAACTAACAATCTACCAGACACTCAAAGTCAATGACATTCTGGGGTGTGATTAGAATCAGATACATTTATAGCTATGAGGGCTGAGCCCTAGAAAAAGAACAAATGACCCTGGATGAGCACTCCTAGAGGATGCTTTATTGAGGATTTCTTACAAACTATACCAGAATGAATGAACTATACTTGTGAAAGGTGATGGCAATGATTTTCATTGTTTCTAATTTCTTTGGATCCTCATGATTTAACAAATCATGGACAACTGATACAGAAACAATGAATGTGAGAGATTGTTCCACTAAAATAGACTTTGTGCCCTGCATATCTACCAGATGGAATAGGACATTTTTGCATATATGTGTATGTGCATACACACATATCTGTGGGGAACATGGTGTGTGCATACACACATACATATGGGGGACATGGTGTGTGCATACACACATACATATGGAGGGCATGGTGTATGCATACACACACACACATGGGGACATGTCACATTCCAATTTCAGAAGGCCATAGGAAATATAAGAGTATGGAAAAGCCTTCATAGAACATGACTTTACTTCCCCAAGAAAGTAAGCAAAGCAGAATATGACTTGCAACAGGAAATCATGTCTTTGAACTGACCTCTGAGAGCCCAGAGCTGTCTCTTCCTGGCTAGCTCAGCAAAAAAGACTGGAGCGAATGGCCCCCAACACAGACCCACAGGAGACTTTTGTCTTTTATTATCAAGTCCACTGATGCATAAGTCCTTTTTCTATACTTATAGGTGGAAAGAAAGCTGGGTGCAGTAGCTCATGCCTTTAATCCCAGCACTTGGGAGGCAGAGGCAAGTGGATCTCTGAGTTCAAGGTCAGCCTGTCCACAAAGCAAGTACCAGACCAGCCACTTTCCAGCTTTAATCGCTTGAGACAGAGTTTCTCACTGAGTCTGGGATAGAGTGGCAGCCATCAGGCCCCAGGAATCCTTCTGCCTCTGCTCACACCCAACCGTAGCTCCAAGCATACATCGTCTTTAAAGTGGGCGCAGGGGATTTGAACTCAAGTCCTCCTGCTTGCTCAGTATGCTCCCATAGTCACTCCGGTATCTAACACCAATAAGTGTTTTGTTTTGTTTGTTTGTTTTGGGTTTTTTCTTTTTAAATTTGACTTTGTTCAAACCTCACTGAAACAACAAAAATCTCGAAGGCTTTTCTTTCGGTGTTTAAGGTTCTTCCCCAAAGAATTTGAGTCTTGTTTTTCCTCTCCTATTTTATTTTCTTGTGTTTTAGATTAACTGTGTCTTGAGAGCTGGCCAGGAGTAATAGGAATGTTTGGAAGAGAGAGAAGGTAGAAAATGAAGAGACAGAGAACGACTCACACAGGCAATCAGAAAAACAAATCATCCATCTTCCTGGCTAGGTTTGAGAAGAAACAAGAGACCGGCACTGCACAGAGCAGCTGCAGAAGCCCAGGGACCTCTAGCTTCTCTGTAGAGGTGAGTACCAAAGTTGAGGCTGTGTCCCTCTCTTAGGAATAATAGGGAGAAATTGCTTGCAATCATCTCTAATGGGTTGTCAGTTTTCTGACAATGGGCTTGGCAATTAGTTTGTCAATTCTTAACTAAATGTAAAAATAATGATAATCTCCTGAGGAGCCTTTGCTCTGCCTGGCAGCCTTTCACCTGAGGCCAGGAAGCGAACTCCACTGCCTTGCACATATTTCTCATGCCCACTCTTGACCCCAAAATTAATCCACCACATTCATGGTCTGAGGAAAATTCCACAGAACAGCTTGGCTATTCACCCTTTCCTGTCCTGGAACCCTAAGCTTTCCCAAAAGAACCTTTCCCTCTGCCCCTTACACATGGCCTGGACTAAGGCCAAGATGAGTCTTTGAAAATATTTGACTTCTGACCTCTGATGAGAAATTAATTTCTAGAAGTAGTTGCTGTGTCTGCCAAAACCACATTTGCATCTTCCTCCCTGGTCCTCAGGGACAGCCCACAGTCTGTACTGGGAAGTTACACAGCCCCCCAACAGAACCTGGCTCGAGGTTCACTAAAGAGAGGAAGGTAATGAGAGAAACATGGGAAGGAGTAGATCCAAACGTGCCCTGATGTATCTGTTGCCATGGACCTGACCAGGAGACAGTTTCGTGGCTGGTCCTAGCCCTGATGCTTCCAGAAAATGTCATCAATGCATTGCATTCTTCTTTCATTCTTGAGAGAAAATCACACTAAATCCTATCGCTGCCATCCCTCAGAGCACTTCAGAAAAAAAATACTCTGTGACTTCAAACTCAGGAACCATCTTACTAAGATTTCCGTCAATGACTGCATTCTTTCTAAGGCTTGAGGTATTTGGCCAGCCCCTAGCCACCTGCTCACAGTGATGGACAGAGACAACGGAGATAAACAGGGTGTCCCTGCCAAGGACACATGGTGAACCAGCAAGCTGCAAACCACATTCTTCCTCCGGATGCTTGAATATGAACTTGCTGCACGAGGAAGAGGGGAGGCCACTGATGTTTCTTCCCACAGCCTACTCATTGGTTCTTAGACAAAGTGCCCCTGGAATGGGCAAAACCAAAAGTGCTTCCTTTATCCCCAGCCTAGAACCGTGATAATACCACAGGTACACAATTCTTAGGGACCCTCCTCTGGCCCCTCAGTGAAAACCATAGCCCTCCTTCTTCAGATTGTAGCCTTCATGCGATGTGTTACATAGACTTTCTGGTCCTCACACAGGAGCAGGCACGTTTCATCCCAACATCTACCACAGTGCTCAAGCCTACAGTCCCACTCCATCCAATGAACTGCCTAATTAATTAACTGTAATCAGCATGATGACAATAATATCCAAGTGCAATGATTCCATTTTACAGATGAGAAACCTAAGTCTCCCTGAGAGGTAATGGTCTTCCCAAGATGATGCCACTATGTAGCTAGATGCTCAAGCCTCTGGGACTCTAATACCTTTGCCCCTATTTCCGCTTTATCCAAAGAAGTTGTCTACCCTCTCATTGAGCTTGCCTGGCATTTCCTCCACCCTTGCTGCCCTTTTCTGTGGGCCCTCAGGTTGACTTATACAGTAGCTCATCTTCACACAGGCTATTTGTTTCCTTATACAGAAAGAAAAGGGAGCTGAGAGGAAGACAGGAGATGGAGAGGGATGGGAACCTGGGAAGGAACTTGTGAGCAGCACAACCTTGAGAGAGAGGAGGCAAACTAATGGAACCAAACCAGCAAGGTCCAGAGAGAGCATGCAGCTTGCCTCTGGAGAGGAGGAAGCTGGATGTACAGGCTGCAGAGCTCAGATTCTGCCTGCATGGTCCTGCCACTCCTGGATGTTGCTGCAGACCACCCCACAGGGATCCTACTGTGGATGCTAAGCAGAAGCTGGAAGAAATGCCTGACTCCAGGAGAGCTGCTTCCTCTGTGCTGCACCAAGCCTGGGGGAAACAGACCAATACATTCCCACTTGTTCTGTTTGCAGCATCCCAGGCCCTCAGTATTTCCCAGCTACAAGCATCTAAAAAAAGGCAGGGCTGCAAAGAACAAGGACTTTCCAGTTCAGAGAAAAGCAGTGTGTGTATGAGCGTGCATTTGTGGGCACATGCCTGTGTGTGTGTGTGTGTGTGTGTGTGTGTGTGTGTGTGTCCCATAAGCCCCTGTTTAGTGTTTTATATAAGCACTTAAGCAGAGAGTATCTCACTCACAGGGTCAGACACAGACAAAATCAGTCCCCCTCTCCAGCTCCTGTGTCTACATGGCAGAAAATTACCTCTTCAAAGCTCTTTACCCCACCCAGTTGGAGATGCCCCAGCTAGCTCAAGAGGGAGCAGAGAAAGCAGGACTTTTTAGATGCAAGGAGGAGCAGAGCTCCCTGTCACTACAGCCAGGGAGGATTTCAAAGCATGTGCATACACCACTGAAGCAAATCCAGAATGGTTTTTGTGCTCAATGCCCTTGTCCCCGCTTTAACAAAAGTGTGCCCATCCCTTGGCCCACATTATGGGGGGGAGAGATTTATATAAAGGATCACCTATTTGCCACTTCTTTATTCTATTACAGGCAGGAGCAGAGGCTGACACCCACAAGGCCCCTTTCCAGCGAGGGATTATATATCATGCCATAGAAATACATAAAAGACAAATTATCCTGAGATCATCATGCTTCCATTGACCTGCTCAAGGTTTAAAGCCAGCTGCAATTAGATGCCATGGCCACAGATCTGCAGGCAGCTTAAATCGCCAGCAACGTGCTTTAATCCTACAGAAACAGAGCCGGGGTGGATTTTATGGGTATCTAAGTTTGGATTCTGTGGGTCTGATTCTGATTCGTGGGAGGTTGGTAATCTGCTTTTGTTAACAAGGTCCTTCTCAACTTCTGAGGTATTTATAATATGATATTCAATTCAGGCTTAAAACACTCATAAAAATTAACTGCATTGCTTTTCAAAACACAACCGGGGAGAGAGATGGCGAAGGAAAGCAGTATGATGTGCTAAAATCTTATCATTCTCCCACATTCACCAGCAAGCTCTCCCAGCTGCTGTGGCTGAGGATCTTACAGACAGTACTGTGCCAACCCTTAGGTCAGAACTGCCTTTCTGACATGGAGACTGATCAAGAAATCCATTTTACTGCCTATTATAATAGAAGAAATTGAACATTTATGCACAATGGGACTATATATGTTTTATTTATTTTAACATTTAAAAAGCATATAAGGCACCTGATGTAAAGATCTTAGAGCATGGTAGAAATGGCTACGATGCTAGATATAGCCACGCCTTTTTCCCCTTCAATTATGTGTTTTCTTATTAGAGACTTCTTATGTACATGCATTGTTGTAAGCACTTGACATCATAATTCATAACTACCTGATGCTGGTCAGAGCAGAAAGTAACCCCCAAGCAACACTGCTAGCTCTGGCTAACTCCCAGAGTTTGAAACCCTCACCCATTATCCATGTGGTATACTACTTGCTTTATACTGATAATTCTGAAAGAGAGACCCATTAGATCATGACAGCTATGTCCCCTGAACATTAACTAAATACCTTAATTTATGAGTTTAATACAAAGACATCTAGGTGAATTCTAAAACCTATACTGTAAAAGATGGATTTATCCAAACATCCAAGAAATATGGCTACCAAGTTATTAAAAGGAAAGAATTGCCTTCAGAGTACAAGGAGGTCAATGTGTTCCTCCACCAAGACAGGTCAGTATCCTGTCTTCAAAAAACACAAGTCCTTATGGTCAGAAATCTAATTTCTTCACAGTATTTGAGTGAACTCAACTCCATCTCAGGGACAGAAACAGTGGTGGACAAACTCACAATCCCATGGTATTCATTTCCCATGAAAATTAAGTCTGTCAAATGGTCCATAGCAGAACACTGTCTGCCTCAGTATTTCCCGAGGCTGATTTTTTCTGAGGTCAGCATGGCACCTGAAGGGCAATGTTGGACAGGAAATCAGAATTATGTGAGATGTGGGTTAATGGCTCCTGTGGGCAACTCATCCACAAATCTACTTTCGTAAGAATATGATCTTGTGACTCAGACCTGAATCCAATTATCTGGGGCTTCCTCTCCTTTCAAACTATATTCTGAAAGGGCAGATTTCTGAAACTCTTCATTCTCTATGCCTATGTTTGAGCCACACTTCTCACTGCAAAATTCCATCTTGCTTTTTAGAGATCTCTGTGTTGTTATTGATCAACAGCTCTCTGAACTTTGGTGAAGAAGGGGCTGAACTTTAAGACTGCCTCAGGTGGGTTCCTATGGAAACAAACTTTGAGATGGATATGTTAAGGAATCAGTTTAGGACTGCCAATAAAGAAGGGGAAGGAAAATCAAGGCAAGGCCAACCAAGGCCAAGCCAGTCCACCAAAGAGCTCAGGAACTGGATGTCCTGGCATCCAGAATTGTCCCGACATGGTGTGAAGTGTTAGGCCTTGGTGCATGTCCACTGAGTGGTCATTGGGTGATCTCCTCGGAGAGTGGGCAAGGCTGGCTGATCTTCAGCTAATGCAATGCCAAAGCTCTCTGCATAGCTGGAGAAGTCCTTTCTCTCTGTAGTGCAGATGGACAATCCTCCAAGGCATCTATGACAAGGAGCCCGCCAGCCCTTTTGAAGTCAAGCTTACTTAATCCCTTCTACATTGCAAACCAGAGAAAGAGTGAAATGGGGAGGGTAAGGCAGACACAATCTGGGGATATACCAGGGCTACAAGCCATTTCCAAGACTCCTGCTAGACCTGAAGCTTTGCTGATCTTCCCTCAGCATTGAAAACCCTTCCATTCCTGCTGTTCCTTCCCTCTGCTCCAAACACTCCGCCATCCTCTTGCTTCAGGATTAACTAGACTTAAGTTCAGATGGATCTGCTCAGTGGATCCACAACTCTCTGCCCTTCTACACGGTTCTCCCAGAGATTGGCACAAAGCCTGAGGAATGCTGGCATTTAGTTAATTAATTGATTAGTTGATTTAATTAATTAAATGACAGACAAATCTTTGTTTGCCTTCCAGGCAATGCCAAGACAATAAGAAGAGGCTCCAGACAGACGTCCAGTTATGAGATGACTCCAAGAATGATCCAACCACCTCAGATAGACTCCTTCAACCAGTTCAGGTACCCCAACAAGATGTTTCCCTAATATGTGCCCTTACCACAGCACTGACTTAACAACCTTATAAATTCCTATTAGTTTGTTTTTTGGTTTTGGTTTGTATTCTCAAGTTACACTAATTGCACGTGACAGCAGACGTCATTTCTGTCCAATTCATTGTTTCATCTCCCAGCACCTGGCCCAAGGCTGGCACATAATCCTCAGGAAAATAAATATGTGCTGAATAAATAAAACAAGAAGTAGAGTATTTAGTTAGAATATTCTGTGAACTGTTTTCAAATTTACACTGGCATAAAGTGAAATGTATGAAGGGTTTAACTAACCTCCAACAGAGCTATAAACTACCAGAATCCAGATATATGGGAGGAGTATAAGAGCCCTAGAGAAACTGTTTCATGGCAGAAGGGTTCTCTCTTCCATTGAAAGAGTTAGGAAATGACTGACACATTGCAAGGCAGCCATCATTGACTACAGTCATAGTTACTACAGGAGCTAAACATCTTAAATATACAATATCATTTAATTAAATCTTCATAGAATGACTGCAATGTAGGAATTATGCCCACTTTTCAGGTAATCAAGGCTCAAAGAAATTCAGGTACTTATTCCAGCTTAACTTGTTAGTTACATATAGAACAAAAATCTAAACCCAACTATGCCTGACTACAATGTCTGTGCTCAAACTGAACTCCATGGTGAACATCTTCCCACCAAACAGCCAGGGTTCTAGGAAGAAGTAGATTCAGTGTGATACTTAGCCACAAATTTTAAAGTTAACATTATTATACCCAGGCTTCTTAATAGCTTACCCTAGACCCAGCTTGCATACAACATACACAGAAAAAGACAGAGTGGAGCTAATTATAAGATCTCACTGGTTGAATGAAACATCCATTTGCAAATCTCAACTGCAAAGTTGTCAGTGTTTGGACCCCTATGTCCCTGTTGTTATAAAAAACCAACTTTGGGTTTCCCATCATAGCCCAAAATCCAGGGAAGCCAAGGCAGGAACTCAAAACAGGAACCTGGAGGCAGGAACTGCAGAGACTATCAAGGAATGTTGCCTACTGGCTTATTCTTCATGGCTTGCTCAGCCTGCTTTCTTATACAACCCAGGTTACATAAGAAACATTTATCTACCTGGCCCAGATGGAGTACCACCCATGATGATGGGTTATGCCCTTACATGTCAATCATCAATCAAGAGATGCTCCCCAGAAACTTGCCCATGGGAACTCTGATAAGGATAATTCCTCAGTTACAGCTTTCTCTTCCCAAATGGCTCTAGTGTTTGTCAAGCTGAACCAACCCTCACACCCTACAAGATTCAGATACTGAATTTGCCACTTGAGACAATAGGAATGTAAGATGGGGTCTTTGGAAGATGACTAGTTCATAAATGGAAATGAAGGCCTTGTGAAAACATCTCAAACAAGGAACAGTCCTTGTTCCTTCTGCCACGTGAGAACACATAGGAGGAATAGCTGTGAGGAAAGGGCTTTGCAGACAACAAATGCGCCAACTCTTTGACCTTGACTTTCAGAGCTCCAGAGCTACAAGCAATGAATTCCTCTTGATTATAAATTACATGGTCTAAGGCATTTGTTACGGCTACCAAAATAAGCTAAAACATTGTAGTCTAGTCACTAAAGCCATAGAAAATGACCCTTCCTTGAACATCTGTCTGGTCAAGTCCCACCAGCCATGCACTGTGCATTGCAAAGCATATAGAGAGCCTGAAGGTTTCCCCAAATGCACCCAAGGCAATCTATTCACCCTGAACATCCAGGACTCTGGATGGAGGTGTGTTACACAGAGTGTCTGCCTTGCATGCAGAAGACCGCGGGTTCTGTCTCCAGACCCTGAAAAGACATTAAACATAAAATGCATATCCAGTCAATCAATGAAACAGAAAGAGAAAAAGAAACGTTCTGGCATGCCTCTAGTGATAGCACTAGTTCAAAGGACCACTAGGGTCAAGGCTACTTCTCATTCTGGTTTGTCACACCTGAAAGAAAAAAGGCAGGTAGGGTGAGAAGATCTAAAGAATTAACATATTAAAACAGTTTTTCATATTTAATTCTTGTGTTTCCATGACAACTGAGCCATCAACCAACAAATGTGCCCATCTCTCCTGCAAATTAAAAAAAACAAAATGTTTTCTTCAAAGAAGAAAATGTTAGCAACGCATTTATCTACCTTGATGAGTAATGTGTCTGGGGCAATTCCAAAAATTTCAATCCTCTCATTTTTCTCATTTTTCAAAGACTTGTACAGGGATTAAGTCCAGCATAAGGACTGACCAAAAAGGTACAGTGTAATGCAAAAATGGGTTGTATACGTTGGACAGCCCTTTTCCTGAACCCAAGGAAATTCCAAAGTTGGTATTTTTTTCTCTCTAAACTTCCCAGTGCATGGCTTCCAAATTTTCTTAATTGTATCTAGTGACTGGGTCGATTTTATAATCCTATTAATCCTGTTTGGCCTCTGTCAAATACTGTAAATAGCCATGACCCAAACCTCACCCCATGACCCACTCTGCTACAGTCCTGTCCATTGCACGTCTACTCAGCTCTGCCTCTTTATATTTCCCCTGAGGAAATAGTACTTCCCAGGGGGCTTCTGGAAGCCTCAGGCAGCTGCCAACACCTAGAGCATCCTCTTGCACATCTGAGCTCAGTATCCTAACAGTTTATGTAGCATTAAATTCAGTCGCTAGTTTCCCGACCTGTTTTCTCTTTGTAATTCATTTCTTAGCCCTAAACTCCACAAAGCTTCCCACGCAGCCAGCTTGCCTGCCCACCCTTTCCTTGTGCCGCCCCTTTCCTGGACCGTGCCTAACTGAGGACAGCCCTAAGGAAAGGTCTGACTTCACTCAGAATAACAATAATTGGGATTCTCCTTCAGAATAATATTCTCAAACATACACTTTTAGCTTGTTACTTCCCATTTGAAAGGGGACAAGTGACTACAGCGAGGGAAGAAATGAGCCACACATGCCAGAGACAGAAAGTGAAAAATAAACTCAACCCTTGAATCTGTTAGTTAATAGAGACCGGGTCTCCCCAGTGCATCTCCTCCTGCAGTCTTTGCTGGAGCGGCTACATATGAGGTCCCTTCACTGGTTCTTCCAAGCTGCCTATTCAAGTTAGGATTCAGAGGGAGATGGAGCACCAGGACAGATGAGCCAGGCTCATCTATACATAAGACAATGTGAGTACCAGCAGCTACAAACACCTTCTAGGGACCTCGTTTCCTGATGTCCCTCACCTCTGGAACCTAAGAATAAAATATTCAAAGCCTGGCTTTCAATTCTGAACCACAGAATGTAGAAAGTGTGGGGTGGGTTGCCTAGCTGTGGCTTTTTTGAGAGTTCCACGAGTGTTTCTGCTGGCCAAGCAGACCCGAGACTCCCAGCCTCAGGACAGTCTAGGAATTCTGAGTATACATGGGAGGTACCAGGTCCGCATTCATTTCAGAAAGTCCAAGCCCATGAGTGGCACGAGCAATGGCAGTGAGCTAATTCATTCTTGTACCAATTTTCTGTTTCTGCTGTACAAACAGCCATGAACGAAACAGCTAAAAGAAAAACAGTTCTGATTCATGACCTTGTTTTTTATGGGAGTCAGAAACCTGAAATCATTTTTTTGGGGGGGTAGAGCTAAAACCAAGATGATGGCTGGGCTGTGTCCCTCTTCAGGAGACTAAAAGGCACTTCACCATAATGCATGTCCTTGTCTTTCTAGCTTCAATGTGGTCTGGAGTCCCAGCCAACACTGGCATCATTGGTCCTTGGCTCCTCAGATCCTGGCTCTCCTGCTTCCCTCCTCTATTCATTAGATTCATTGTAATTATCCTGTGTTGAGCTCACCGGGATAATCTGAGATAATCTCTTCCATCAGAAGATCTTGAATGTAATCGAATCTGCAAAGTCCCTTTTGCCACACAGGATAATATATTCACCAACTCTCTAGATTAGATGTGGCTATATCTGGGGAGTGGGGGATACATTATTTTGTTCATCTGACTCATCTTCTCGAAATGCTGGGGCATCCAATCAGAGAGTATGTGTCTGCCAGAGGACTCTCTCATTACTGGGGTCTCAAATACATCTTTGGCTTCAGTTGCCTTGCTCTTACTGCCTGCTTTTTATTTCCACTCTGTGTTTTCTGGCTAATGGTCTTCTCCTGTTTCATCTCTCCTTGTCTTCACAGACACACAGTTCTGGATGAGACGCAATGTTCACTTCTGAAGGAAATGAGTCACTCTGCTCTTGGCAACCATAAAAGAAAAATAATTTTAGAGAACGAGTTTACAAACTTTTGCAAAAAAAGAAAAAAGAAGCTTGGGAAACTCTGCCACCAAATATTGTCAATCAGCATTCCTGGCACGTCTGCTCATTAGATGCTATGTTATGCAAGTCAAGCCAGTCTTTATCAATGTTGAAACAGTGAATCTGCATGTTCTGTGTGGTCCAAATATTTGTAATAATACTGCTACTAAATCTATAAGCATGGCATCGGGCCTCACATTGCAAGCCTTTCTAATAGTGACAAGGAGTAACCAACCCAGCAACAGCACTCTCTGGGGAGTTTTGCTCATGATAACAGAGAGCATTGGAGTCTTGAGTAGGAGGGACAATTGTGAAGACTGGAAGTATAAGATGGGCAGCTCTCTGTGCTGAAGGATAGGATGGGCAGCTCTCTGTGCTGAAGGATAGGACGGGCAGCTCTCTGTGCTGAAGGATAGGATGGGCAGCTCTCTGTGCTGAAAAATAGGATGGGCAGCTCTCTGTGTTGAAGGAAAAACAGCTGGGAATACACAAGGGTTGTTTCAGAAACTAAGAAATTTTCTTGGAAATTAAATTCAGGGAAGATGAAATTGAAAGCATGAGGAAATAAAAACGCTCACTGATTTTTAAAAAGCATGCCTAAGAAAAGGTAAAATAATGCTGCACATTCTTCTTCTGAGACCTCTTCGTAGTTCCTGTTCGAGGATTGGTGGGTTGTCTTTGTTTTTCTAGGACAGCATCCATCTCTTCCATGGGTTTGTAAGCACTCTCTGTAGTAGGGCTGTTGACTCCACCCCCTCTTCAACATAATAATAATAATACATGTGACAAGCAGAATTCTTATTTCTTAGCCTTACTGGCAATAGACATTTTTTTTTTTCTGATTAGAAGTTTTAAATTTGAGTTCAGTCAGACCTATCAACTTTCTCTTTATGCTTTGTGAATTTATTCTTAAGATCCTGCCAAGATAATTAAAATTCCACCCACTAGTAATTAAAAATGCAAATAAAAGGGAGATTTAATCTTGCACCTATCAGATTCACTCAGTCATTTCTTCAACAAACATTTGTCAAATGCCCTTTATATGACAAGCTTGGGAAGAAAAGGCAGAAAAACATAACAAAAGCTCTGCCTGGAGTACATTTCTGTTGTATCAGGTCAAGAGAAGCACAGAAATGATAAATAAGGTAAATAATATATTAAATAATAAGCACTGTGAAATTTAAAAAAAAAAAAAGCAGTAAAGGGGGCCGGTGAGTGTGGTAGAGGACCAATGACCATTTAAACAGCATGCCGGGCAACAGTGCTGCAGAGGACTATGCTGGTACCTGGGTAAAAGTGATCCAGGCAGAGCATCTGGCATGTTCTATGTGGCTGGTTATAGCTGTAAGAGAGAAAATAGGTGAGACTAGCAGGCAGAGGAGCTTCAGGCCTTGCAGTCTATTGTAAGGATGTAGGTAAAAAGCGCCCACTTATAAAGACTTAGTTCCCAGGTGGTAGAAGTGTAAGAGCTGGAGCCTAGCAGGAACTGTTAGGCAATCTGGACTTGTACCTGAGGATGCAGAATCCCCACCCCACCCCCATCTGTCTGCCCTTCCCTCTTCCCCAACCTCCTTCTCTCCTCCACCATTCCTCCGCTGCTGACTCCCTACCCATCTTTCCACCAGTCTCTGCCCCTTTCTCTCTTCCCGGAAATGAGGACAAGAGTTTTATTCTTCCCACATAGTCTTTCCCCTGTTGCCTCACTACAAGCTCCACAGCAACAGAGCACGGTAACCTCCAACACTAATGTATCCTTTTATTTTTAAGGTGGATTATCTTGGGTAGATCTTGTTAGGTGATAGGAAGGTGGTGGGCACACACAGGATGGGAGGGTGTTTTGGCATAGAATGATGTTATTTTGCAAATTACTATTTTTTGTTTCCCCTGCTGAAATGGGCTTCTAGAAACAGGAGAGACAGCCTGATCGGTGAGAGGTGATGGTGACATGAGTCATGAAGTTGCTAAGTGTTGGGTGTGGCAGCTGAGGGAGTTAGGTCCATGCTAAGGTCTTGAGCCTAGGCATACGGAAGGATGAAGTAGCCATTAACTATGAAGAGGAACCTGTAAGTGCAGCTGCAGTGTGCAGGGCAAGACAAAGACTAAGGATTTTAGTGTAAGGCCTGTTGGCTTGAAGGCTTCCCTAGAAATGCCAGTCAAGTTGTCAAATAGACGGTGCTGCAGAGCTAAGTCCCTCAGCTATCTTCCCTTGCTGAGCTGGAGGCGTACTTCCGGGAAAGAGCACAGGGTTAGGGTTTGAGGTCATGAGACTGAGTGGGATTGCTTAGAGGCGAGGATTAAGAGCACTGGCAACACTACATATTAACAGGTGGGTGAAGAAATGGCACATGTCTGGGAGCTTCCGTCTAAATCAGGATAATAACCCTTATGGAAAGAGGTTAACACCAGGCATCAAGTATCAAGATCTATGCCTCTGAGCCAGCAATTCCACTTCTAGGAATTTGTTTTAATAAAGAGATCCAATAGTTCAATAAGAGTAGCTGACTATTGTAGTGAAAAGCTACATGTGAACTAAATATAGACTAGAAAAAGTTACGACATATATAAAGTTGTGATTACATGGCCATTAAATTTGCAGTATAAAGATTTTTATTAACATGAGCTGTGGAATCTATAATCTACCCAACAGCTCAGTAAATACAGCATAATGTGTATCCTTCACTTGTGTGGTTTGTGTGGTTATCCTAAGTGTAGGCTGTGTCCTGGCGGGGGGGGGGGGGGGTGGGGGGGGACAGTTGCACTAATGATGAGCCCACTCCCTGGGGTGGTCAGCTGGCATTTTATTACAAAGGCTGTACTCCAGAGGAGATTACTAAAAGCCCTTCTGTAATTCACATCTCTAATCAACAAGAAAGGTACTGCTAATTAGCATACTGAATTTCAGAAATGGGTTTTCATAGGGGAAACTAATGGGGTGCTAATGAGCATAATGGATATTCAAAATGGGCAATTGTTGGTGAAATTTATGAAATTCAAGGACAGAATCCACTGAAATGTTTTAGGGACACTCCCTTTGTCTAATAATCAGAGCAAAAAGCATTTAGAGAAACTTCAGGCCTGTGATGTGAGGGTTGTTCCATGAACTTCCATCCCTACCATCCAGTTATCTGTTTCTGGTTGTCATGGTCAGGGAGTATTTTTTGACCTGTAGGATATGGCTATAGGGAAAGAACTGAAGCTCATCTAGAAGAAAACATTACCTGACTTTGGTCAACACAAAATCAGGTAAAACAGAGTGTTTTACTAGGGAGTTCATCTGCTGAATGTATGTAGAGGTGGTACAGCGGCTCTGTAGATCCCTTCTCCTTGGATCAAGATGATCCCACGCTTTAGCTGACATTCAAATCTCTCTTGTGCCAGGCTGTTACATCTCAAACTTGTAAGATGATCCTCTGGGCAAGCCTGTGGGAGATTAACCTGCTACATTAATTGATATGGGAAGGGCCACACACCATGGGTGGTGCCATGATCCTAGTCTGTAGAAAGGGGGAAGGTAAGCTGAGCACCAGGGTTCCTTGTTCCCTTCCTCCGAACTCTGAAGCAACTGCTCCAGACTCTCCACTGTGAGTGACTGAACTGTGAGCCAAAATAAGACCTTTCTCCTTTAAGGTGCTTTTGTCAAAGTATTTTATCAACAACAAGAAAGACACATGGTTGAACCTTAATTCCAGAAAAGGCCAAGTATGTGCAAGATTCAGGCAAAGGGACATATTAGAAGTAAAAGATAAAAAATAATAAATAATAAAATCTAATTTTTATTATTTAAATAAAAATATTATTTTTATGTTCCATGTACTTTAGAGAAAAGAACACAGAGAACAGTTATTTTCATTATTTAACATGCCTACATATGAACAAACTAACTACAACTACTGTTAAATTTGAATCTGTGTTTATCAAGTTTCTCCCTTAAAGATATCCTCAATGCTGTATCTTTTTTAAGAAATTTCAATACAAATGTGTCTTTTATATAGTAATAGATGTTGATAAGTAAAAGATAGACAAACCCATCTTCTCCAAGTATTGGGAGCGGGGCATGACACGGGACAACAGACAGACGGACAGACGAGTCTACAAGCAAAGACAGAAACGGCTGAAAATTGAGTGGTTTTATAATGAGAAAAAAAGAAAAACAAAACATAAAGCTTGAAAAAAAACTATTTTTTAAAAAAATAAAAGTAAAGCCTGAGAGTGGTTGCACACGCCTTTAATCCCAGCATCACTCAGAAGGCAGAGGCAGGCACATCTCTGGGAGTTTGAAGCCAGCCTGATCTACAAAGTGAGTTCCAGGACAGCCAGAGCTGTTACACAGAGAAACCCTGTCTCAAAAACCAAAACAAATAATAGTAATTTAAAAAGGAAAATTAGAAAGTGGAGGAGATAAAGAATGTGTAGAGATAGGTGTGTTGAATGAGGAAATACCTAACGATTTCTGCTTCTCAGTCAGAATTGGATATTTCATCCCCATTCATTCCCGTTTCTACTCTTTTTCAATTAACATTTTATTTTCTAATCAGATTTGAGACAGAAATACCTAGCACAATGCTTCTGCTTTCTT
The DNA here is from genome assembly GCA_004025045.1 of Sigmodon hispidus. Taxonomy (NCBI): domain Eukaryota; kingdom Metazoa; phylum Chordata; class Mammalia; order Rodentia; family Cricetidae; genus Sigmodon; species Sigmodon hispidus. The sequence goes on from PVIH01015261.1 coordinate 35,035, forward strand.
CCTCTGAGGACCAGTCTCTATTTCCATGAAACAGAACATGTGGCCGGCCACACAAGCTTTGAAATACCCACATTATGTTGTTTCCTCCTCCCCTTGAGGCAGACAGCACTATTGAATTTATTTTCCAACTTAGTTTTGAGTGCTGAGATGTTATTTTGGATTGTTCCGACTATTTTACGATCCCCGAATCTGCCTTTTCTTCTTTTCTCGCCCCTTCCCTGCGTGAATAAAGTGGGCTCTGATTGATTTCCCTAGCCGCCCCTTCACTCCCTATCTGTCGTTCTTTCCTCTTTTTCTGGATCTCTCTTCTTATCCCTCTTCTCCGGCAATCCAGGGTGCTCTGAGAGAATCATAGAATGCTAGGAAACAGCCTTGAGAGAAGAAAGACAACCCAAGAAAATTCCATAGCATCATTAGTACACCCCCAAATTAAAAACACAGCAAGTTTTTATAAGCCTACATTCACTGTCAGTGAAGACTGAAAGAAAATAATAATTAAACAAGGTTTTGCCAAAGCATCACCCCCTTGGTTTTAAACCGGCAAAATAAGGCAGGAAGACAGAACCCAGACACAGAGATGCATCAGACCCGTAAGACTAGATTGCAACTAAACACTTCTTCAAGCAGCTCATACAAAAAGACTTGATTTACAGCTCACCAATCCCTCTTTGGAAAAGCATGTGCTGCCACACAGATTATTCCATTTTCAAAATCCTCACTGCCCTAGTAACTAGCAGGAGAAGGGAAATTGCTGGCAGGGGGTGGGCTGTAAGACCCAAGATGCCTGACCCTTTTAACTGCTTTAAGTGGCTGCCCATTTCCTTTCTGCATCTTCTTGTCCCTCTCTGCTGTTGTGACTGCTGTCCCAGCTTTGCAAGGACATGTCACTTTAAGTACCCACTCTCTCCCCCCTTCTTAATTGGCCCGCAGTAAAAACACAAATTGCACCACTGTACTTATATTATTAGCCATTTGATGGGCCAAAAAATGCCTCCTAACTACTGCCTGGAGGGTATTAATCAGACCTGCTGACTCTCTTAAGCACCCACTTTATACCTTGACTCCTAGATGAGGCCAGTAGGTAGTAATCATGGCCCCTACCCAAGGGAGCATTTAGCTGGTCACTGCCTCTCCATCAACAAAGGCACAGCCTAAAGGTGTGGCAGCTGCCCTGAATGATCTAAGTACACAACCCAAATTCCTCCGCTGCCCATTAGCATTAATGCCAGTTGTACTTTATGGGCACGAAAAGTCTGCTCCTTCTCTAGGTACCAGAGTGAATGTCTTGCATCTCAAAACAGCAGTTAAGCTTCATAATCTTCTCTACCAGCTCATGGCTTGGCAAGTACAGACAGACTCCTTCCTTGAAGCAAAACCCCTGGGAAAACTGGCAGCAGAGACGATGGGAGAATGAGGATCCAGCTTGACTGACATAGGGGTCCTGCCTGCCCTGCTGTTTCCATCCCTGAATCCCACTGTGCACTTCAACCACCACTCAAATTGTATAGTTGCAAGAGTGATGGGGATTGTACAATTGCAGCTTCACAGAGCTTGATTCCTCTTGTAAAACTCACTGCAAACTCTCTGTGGTGAGTGACCTCATGAGTCCTCATTATCGCCAATGTGTGTTCTGAAACATGGGAATGGAGGACACAGGCACAAGCATTTTCAATGGATAAAAAGCAATGAAATATTCAAATAAAGTCACAAAGTCACCAAGTCTGCCTTTATTACTCCTTTGGCAACTTCCGTATAGGGAGTGGCAGTGCCTGGATGACAGGCATTGTCTCATTCTTTATTGGCCTTATTACGGAATGCCAACAGCAGGACATGGAATGCCACAGAACTTCCATTTCATACTCAGTTACCAAGTCAACACCACACCTATTCTTCTGTCTCCAGGTCTATTCTCCCTGTAGATGCTCTTGCCAGCACCTCTAGTTTCTCTTTATTTCTTTGTGGCCATATTAAGTTTTAAAAGGGCATTTCAGCTTCAAAGAGAGACTTGAACTACTATTTATTCAGTGAGTAATCATCCAATTAGAGAAACTTTCAGTATGATCTTTGTTTTCAGATGTTATTGTGGTTTTCATTACCATCAATGAATAGCAGACATCCCTAAGAAATGCTTTGTTTTCCTCCATTCCAGATCCTTCCAGATCAGTCCATGCATGTTCAACACACTACAGATTATATGCTATATTCCTAAAATAGCAGTTCTTAGCCTATGGGTTGCAACCCCTTTAGGGGGCCACATATCAAGTATTCTGCATATCAGATTTTCACATTACAATTCATAACAATAGCAAGATTAAGAGCTATGAAATAGCAACTAACTAATTTTGTGGTTGGGGGGTCCCTACAGCATCAGGAACTGTGCTAAAAAGGGTGGCAGCATTAAGAAGGTTGAGAACCACTGCTCTAAGGAAAATTATACCCTCAGTGAGCCCACAGAACAGAGTCCTAAAAAAACTCATGAAACGACAACATTCAAAGTTACGAAAGAAATGAGGAATGGTAAACAAGAAAGAATATAGCTGCTTCCTTACAGCAGAGTGGAAAGAAAACAGCATCAACTGTTGCCTAGCGTGTAGGAGGTCCTGGGTCTGGTCACAAGGTCAAGACAACTGGGAGGAAGAGAAATAGAAGAGCGAAGGGGAGGAAGGGGAAACCACAAAAGCAAAAGGAAGTCACCAAGTATTCCCAAGAGGAAGATGAGGAGGGAAATGAAGAGTAGACTTGCTAAATGTGGTGGGCGAATAGCCTCCATAGAGTCATAGGCTTGAATATTTGGTCACCAGGGAGTGGCACCATATAGGGGGTGTGGCCTTGCTGGAGGGGCGTGTCACTGGGAACAGGCTTGGAGGTTTCAAGAGGCCCATTCCTAGCTGAGAGCATCTCTCTGCCTGTCACCTGGCCTGCAGATCCAGATGTAGACCTCTCAGCTACTGCTCCAGCACCATGTCTGCCTGTGTGCTACCATGCTTCCCACCACAATTATAATGAACTAAGCCTATTAAACTGAAAGCCAGCCCCAAATCAATGCTTTCCTTCATAAGAGTTACCATGGCCATGGTGTCTCTTCACAGTGACAGAACAGTGACTAAGACCAAAAGCAAGGGAGACCCCATCAGAGAGACCCATGTAAGTTAGGGACCAATGGCCATATACTTGACATTTTACCACTCTGTAGAGATGCAATGAGCATCCTTTTCCTTATAATTACTCCTACATCTCACACAGAACTGGGGAGATGGTTAACAGCTAAGCATTCAGCCCTTTCCAAGTAGAGTTTTATGTATTTTTCCATCCAGAGCATAGAAAACAGCACTCAGAATATGGCAGATGCATAGAATAGCTGCTATCAAGAGCAGCCATAAGAAAACGTTAAGTCAGTGATGTTTGCTGAAGAAGCAATGGAGAACAGAGACTAGTACAGTGCACAGGAAGTTACAGTGATTAGAACTGATGGCACATCTGGAAGCTAACCTGATGCCACTCTGAGCCTCAGCCTCTGCCATACAGATGTTTGGGACCAAGCCCTGATGTGTCTCCTGACTATGCTGGGCAGAACATCCTCAGTGAGCCTTTGCTCACGCATTGCCACTGAGCCTTTGCTCACCCAAGGAAACATTACTCCCCCCTGGGTTCAAGTCCCTCTGTACTTTCGATGCACCAAATCCTCAGACACAAGCCTGACCTCTTTCTCCAAAAGCTCAAAAACACAATCGCTCTCAGTGGAATACTATAAGAGAAGCAAGAGGTCATTTGGTTAACTTAATTGATCCTGTCACCTGGTGAGCTGGGCTGCAGTGAGATATGCTAGTGACCTTTGGGGTACACTCTCTAGGACATCCTCATACCCATAGGGATGGCATCAATCAAGGGCCTAAACTAAGATCAAGGGGACGCTCTACCAGGAAATCAGTGAAGACAAAAGACAGAGTGAGAGCCCAACAGGGAACTTTCGGGCTGCTGTCCTGGGAGGTCTCTGTTATTGGAGGCCACTGTTCCTCTCACAGGAGGAGCCTCCACAGAATGCTTCCTTCTTACAATCTCTCGCTTTTTTGCTTTTTTTTCTTGCCACACAGAGTTTGTTTTAGAGAGTCACCATGAGGCGAGTACCCGGAGAAGAGCAGGAGAGAGAGAAGAGACAGAGCGAGGGAGAGAGAGAAGGGGAAGTGAGGCTGCCACGTGGCCTTTTTTTTCTTTTTTATTGTTTTTTGAAAATCAACGTCAAACTTTATATAAAAAAGCAAAACATTCAGAATAGCTTTAAAAAATACAGTCATAAAACTTCTCTGTTCTCTAAAATACATGGAACATAAAGAATAAAATCTAAAGCTCCTCAAGCCAGGTTAGGCTTAGCTACAGATGAAGAAAGCACAGTAGGTCACAGGTAATGATCTTGGTAATAAAACGCAGCTTCCTGTGGTGGTAGGGACTCCAAATTGTAACCGCAAGCTCCTGAATCATGCATGCCTCCTGCTTGTCCCGCCAGACTTCCCTTATACTATTCCAATGCAAGTGTTCCATTTGTTTCTTGTGGGGATCCTGATATGTAAAGACACATTTGGGGTTTGTGAAGAACAGTGAGTATTGGGATTCATGCAATTAGTTGCTAGAACATTTTCAACTCATGTTTGCAAGCCTTTAACATAGGAAGAAAGCAAAATCAGCCTACTCCATTCATTCCCCAACATCTAGGAGAGAAAAAGACCCATAAAGGTTGAGTTCTGGAAAATTCCACTTAATACAGGGGTTAAAGCAAACAAACACAAACAAACAAACAAAAAACCCACGAATTACTCAGCCCAGGCTAAGAAACCTAACAGCACCCACCCACCTAGGCTAAGTACCAATTGCATTAAATCCCTACCTTCATCATTTTAAGACTAAAGATCCTTCTTAGTCTTTAGTTTTGATTTGTGGACCAAGCCAAGTGTCCTTGGCCCACCTACAATTGTGATCATCAGCTAGGCAAGTCCAAATGTAAGTCAGAGTCTGATTTCTGGATTAACAGCGCATCTCAAGTCGAACTTGAACTCAGAACTTACCCTAGTAAAATGCTTCTCCCCAAAGTACATGCCCTATGTAATAATTATTTTTGTCTTAGAGTGACTAAAGCCACATCAGTGTAAGGAAGGAAAGGTTCATTTTGATTCACAGTGTGGAGAGATTTCAATGGGGAAGGTATGTGGTAAAAGCAACTTGACCCAGGGCAGTAGGAATGTGAGGGAGGCAGCATTTTCTCATGTGGTAGCAGAGAGGACCAGACCAGAATCAAAGTCACCATAACTGTTAGGGGCCTGCCCTGGTAATCTACTGCCACTAGCCAGGAACCCAACTCCTAAGGCTCCAAATGCTTAAAAATGACATCACAAGCTGGGGAATGGATGTTCAAAACATAAGCCTTCAAATCTGACATTTCAGATTTACAACTTCATAACTATGATTTAGCTACTGTTGCAAATTATAATGTAAATATTTTTGGAGATAGATGTTTGCCAAAGGGGTCATGACCCACAGGTTGAAAGCCACTGCCCTACATCAATAAGACACACTGTTTGCTCTACCCATTCCAATGATCAACAGTGAGCAGACTTCAGAGAAGAGATACCAACTTTCCACTCTTGAGAGCAAGTATCCCAGCATAAGCATTCCCACATCATGTGAACTCTGTGAACTCCCATCAGACCCAGTCCGGAAAGGAGGTTCAGCTGGGTGGATTCAGCCATTCTCCTAACATACCCCAACTCTTGATTCAGAAGAAGTTCACACCAGCTACTTGATGTATCTTTTTACATTGTCTGTAATAGGAATTTTTTTTTTCTTGACCTGATTTTGTAATCACTTTGCTTAGCTAGCACCATATTTGGAAGTCTTGGGCTTTCTATTCCATGGAAGCTCCTGAAAATAGTCATATTCTTAGTCACATACAGCAAATGTCTCATTTCTACCTCTAAATAGTCTAGGTTAATTGCCTTACTTAATAACCCCACAGCAGTGAATCCTACAGCCTAATTTAATATCACTCTAGGAAAAAAAGGAATCCCTTTCTGTCAGACTGGGCTTCCAGTTTAGACCAGAGGAGAAAGGCAATACACGTTAACATTCACCTCTTTCTTCAGATAAATGGTGTCTTGGTTAATGGTGTCCAGACTGAAAGGAGGGCACATCTCACTCTCCCATTCAGGAAGCCAACTCAACATGTGTGTGCCATCGGGCGGAAGTCAGCTCTGTAAGGCGGAGTGAGAGAAGCCTGTATCGCTGTATATAAATCACGTCTCTTTGCAGTGACAAGTCGTGTCCAGGCAAAGCTTATTACAAATTCAGTTTGAAATCTCAAGAAAGAATAGGAGAAAAATAACAACAGCTTTCTGGAGTTATCCTCAGGAAATGACTTGAACTCATTCCAATTTGAAAGTTCCCTCTATACAACAAGCAGCTAAAACCCCATTTTGTGGGGGGAACTGTCCGTACAGGGAAGGTGTGGCGAAACCATCTGCTGCTTTAAACTGATAGTTTCCAGCCTTGTTTTCCAGGTCCAGCTATGAAATTGCACTAACCACAAAGACAGACTGCTTGGCCAGGAAGCAGTGTGTGCCAGATACGAGTGAATTTAAGCCCACATGTACTGAAGCCGCAAGCTTACTTTGCAATTTATGTGCAAGTGGTTTTTGGATTTATTGATCTGGACTGAGTGCAAGTCCTATAGGGGAAGTATGACAGATTTCATCTGTCTGACAGCCAAGTCTAATTGTGTTTTCAGTTTGAAATGACCAAAGACAAAAGTGCACATGTCTCAGGTCTTCACTCTGGTGCCATATGGAGTATTAGATACAGGGCTGTGGTCACTGTAAGTGTTCCTTTTAATAACTAGACACACACTGAATTCTGAACAGGGCACGCATGAAAGGTAGTTTTTAATGCAAATGTGAATTAATAAGCTGTCTGATCCTGTCTCAATGTGGGTGGGCCATTTTAAAGAGTGTCTTTTTATAGACATGATTGGGGGGATTTAAAAGATACATCATATATTACTGATTCATCTGCACCATGAAACATCCAAGCCAGAAGTCAAATACTTCCCACAATGGCTGTCACGAAAATTATATCCAATACTTCTGGGAAGGCTAGCATGATTAGAAAAATAACATAAAATAAATCAGAGCATCTTCTAGAATCTTACTACCTCATTGAAAAGATTAACTGTGCCCAAGAAAATAGTGAGCTCTGATTTCTCTCCGCATCCATCTCTCTCTGTATATATGTCTCCCTCTGTTTCTATCTTACACATACACACAGTCTCATCTCATGCACAGACATACTCATGCGTGCATATACACGAGTAAACTCACCACCACAGAAAATCACACCACACACACACACACACACTTTTTCAGGAGCCATTATATGACTACAGACAGTGGATATTAATGCAAATGTTGGAAGAATTTTCACCTCATGTCAACATGAGCTGTGTTCTCCAGAAGGTCAGGCAAAACTCTGAATTTGGATTTACCAGTCTTATACAGGTGCCTTTAAACTGTCTCCTCCTTCCCCTCCCCTCCTCTCCCCTCCCCTCCCCTCCCTTTAGTGATAGCCAGGGCACACCCCAAGCTCTCCTTCTTCTCTGTCTACTCTCTTGGTTTCTTCCCCATAAGTGTACACATGATGTGAAAGGGTGTGGACACATTACACAACTTCTCTAATTCTATATTTGTCATCCATAAAAATGGTACTATCAGAGTAAACAGAAAATATGGATGTTCGCTAAGGAAATTAAAACTATTAATATTAAAAACAAAGTACACTCTCATGCCCATCACCTGCCATGTTTAGACAACTTAAAAAAAAATCTTGCTTGTTCACTGTCACAGCATCTCCCAGAGCCTCATCTGTGGCACTAACTGCTTATCTGATGCTCATTCTATTAACCTAGCTATCATCTGCCCATCTTCTTCCAAGTCCTGGGACCTGGCTTTACTAGTGATGCTCCAAGAACAGTGTAATGGTTACTTTTCCGTTGTTGTAATAAAACACTATGACCAGAAGCCACCTACAAGAGGAAGACTTTATTTGAGCTTATGGTTCCAGAAATAGGAGTCCGTCATGGTGGGCAGGCAGGGCAGCGAGTGTCGGGCATGACAGCAGCAGCAGGAGGAACTGAGACCTCACATCTCAGCAAACACTAAACAAGGAAAGAGAACTCATGTAAGTAAGGCTTTACATCTCAAAGCCCCGCAGTGCTGTACTTCCTCCAGCTAGGCTATACCATCTACCCCTCCCCAAACAACACCCCCCCAACTGTTGAGCAAAGCACATCTCTTACTCAAGGTACAAGATTCAGTCCAATAGAAGACGCACACTCTTCACTATATCAGCCTGCCCATTCTGCCAGGCAGCCTCCTGTCCATCCTCTTCCCACCTTCTTCTTTTACTGAGCTGGATCACCACCATCACTAGAACCAGCTGGTTGGCATGGCCATACTTGTACTACTTCTTCTTTATCAGCCCCGAGGACATTTTAACTTGACCTTGACCATCCTAGGAGTATCTTCTTCCTATAGGATAAATCACCACAAATTTAGTATCTTCACATAATCCAAATTTCCTATCTTACTGTGTTACAGGTCAGAAGTGGGAAACGAGTTCCCCAGAGCTCAAATCAAGGCAAGGTTGTGTCTTCTAGAAGTTCTAGAGGAGCTTTGCTTCCTTGGTTTTCAGTTATAGTCTCTGGGTCCAGCTCCATTCTCACCTATGGGCTCCTTCCTCTCTCCTCAGAGCCCTAGCCCTCCACCTACCTCCTGCTTCTCTCCCACTTACCAGCCTCCCTACAATCACATAGGCTGGGCAGATGCTATGGAAACTCTCCCTGTCCATGTTCTCAAAGGAGTCTGCAGAGTACGGCATTAAAGTCAGGGGAGAAGTTAGAATAAAAACATTATTTCACTTTCTGCATCTTTCTTGCCAATATATATATATATATATATAACTGCTTCTTATTTTCCTATGGATACCAGCCCTGCTAAAGCCTATATAAATCCTCAAATAAACCACACTTATTTCTGCCATTGGACCTTTGTATATTCTGGGCCCTCTTCAGTTAATGTACTCTTAACTATCATCAAGGCAGGCCAAGAGCTCTAATCAAATGTGAATAACTCATAGCATCATATCTTTTCTCTTAGCACATGTAATGGTTTTCTCTTATATTTGCATGATCATTTGGTTAATGTCTATCTACTTAACCAGATGGGGAAAATATAGAATATTCCTGATTTTCCTCTATTTTATTCTAATAAAGCACAAAGTTAGTATTTGATGAATATTTACTCAGTGATAAAAATCAGTCCTGTTGGCCTTGAACTATCATGGGTAAACATGGTAACACGCTCAGATGCTACACACACACACACACACACACACACACACACACACACACACCTGGTTCAGAAAAAAGACATTTATTAAAATTTACAATGAGCCATAAATTCTCTTACTACATCTGATTCATTTAATATACTCAACTCCTACTCTGTGGAGTAGGAATTCTATTTTCAACTAGTAAGAGCAAGCACAAAGCTACTAGGACCTTCTTTGAATCAGCAGAACAGGAACTAGGAAAGGCTGAAGGAAAAGCTCAGAAGAAAACACGTGATACAGAGTGGAGACATTGCTAAATTTCATCTACTTAATGAAAATGTTGCACCTGGAGTTTATTCATTCCCCCCACCAACCCTCCATCAAAGGTACATTAAAAACTAACCATCCAATCAGGTAATGCTAACACCTGTAAGTCAAGCCTCCTTGCAAGACTATAGTACTATCAGAACAAAACCAAAAAGCAGCAGCAGCAGCTGAAGAGGTTCCAGGTTCCCCAAGAAAAGCCAAGAAACTTGGCTGAGTTCAGCAAATGCAGCACCAGAAGTCAGAGACCAAGAAAACAAGATCAGGGGCTCTGGGAAGCCCCAGGTCTCTGCAGAGATGATCCCCTGCTTTATCTAGAAAAATTTTCTGAGAAAGTAAATGGTGGAGGAATAGAGAAACCCAGAAGTATGCTAGACTGCGGTGGAAGGTACACAGGACGAACTCAGAAGCCGTTTCAGTCCCAGGAGGACTTTGAGTGAGAATGTCTGAGCATGCCCACTCCCCAGCAAGCTGATTTATCAGCCAGAAAAGGAAATTAACTCCACCTCATCCTCCAGTTACTCATATTGGGATTCCAGGAGGTTGTGGGTTTATCTAAGAAAGAATTCAATGGTGGACACAGAAAATTTAGTGAGAGCAAGTTTATTGGGTCAAAGTTTTTAAAGAAAATTCTAAAGGCACAAAGAGAACATGGACTAGAGAAAAAACTGCCTTGAGGAGTTTTAGTGGCAGAGTGAGGAGTATTAGGATTGGATCTGTATACCATACATCCTTCCCATACTAGGGGTAGGAGAGATTTTTTTTTTGACCCTACATGGTCAAACCAGGCCTGTTGTGGTGTATGGATAATGGAGACTTTGCTCAGCCTTGAAGCTAACCACCTCTTAATCAGCCCAAAGGTGCTTACTCATCAACATGGCTGCAATAATGCTGCTGGGATTTTCCATTCTGTGAGAGTCAAATGCCAACAGGATGCAGCAGTAAGCCACTAGTGTTTCTGTGGACACTTGTATGAATTGGACCAGGATGTGGTTTAACAACAGAGTCCAAGCTATTGTTTTCCCTCAGACATTTCCGAAGATCCACCTTAATACAAGATATCACCATGATCCAGATCAACTCAGCTATCCATTCGAGTCTTACCAAAGACAGGAACTGAAGCAAGCACTAGAGAATTTGTCTAGCATATGAGAATTCCCAGGATTCATCTTCTGCATAGGATAAACCCCTGTAGACAAACATGTGGTACTTTTGATTTTTAAAGTGGGGTAAACATTTACTATGGGAATTTTTCTAGTTTAGAGAGAACCACAGAAAATCAAATAGAGACTGAAGGTTGAAGGTTGTATATAATGTGTGTTTGTTCTTTCTTCCCCATTCTCAGGGGAGACCCCTTGAAGCCTTTGAATTCCTGAGTTTTTGGAGTGCCTTTGAGTTTGAGCCTGTCTATGCTAATGAGTAGTAGGATAGGTAGAGAGCATAGATGGATTCAGGGTAGGGGCTGAACACCAGAAGCATCTAATATTTCTTTTACCATTACCCCCAGCACAGACCTTCAGAGGGGAGAGGAAAGATGGATATTTAATTATGAAAACTCTTCAATAATGTAGTTGAAAGAGCTTTGAGATGGTTCCCAAGTCTCAAATTATAAGCATGATAATAGGTCAGCAATAGTAAGTAATGTAGTATTGCGGTAAAAACCCACCATGAGATATGTTTTAAATGGGGATTATTTTGTGAAAATCACTTACAAAACAGAGAATGTTTTAAGAGAAAATGAAGGGATAAGGTTGCAGCGCGTCGGAGTGTTTCTAAGGAAAACTCCTCATCCCCACGCTGTACATCCGAACTCCCAGGCCACTGGCCTGAACTGCGCACCCTGTCGGGAACTCTCTAGAGAGAATGCCAGCTTCCTGTCCTGGTCCTCTCCCTCGGAGGTCTACTTCCGGAATCCTTTCCAGTTAACCACGCCCCGCTTGTCTCCAGTCCTCTGACGTGATTGTTTACATGTATAGTTCCTGATTTCCCGCTACAATGTAGTCTCTAGTTCTTTGAAACTATCAACCCTAAAGGAGGTGTTAAACATGGATTCACAGCTAGCTGACCAATCAGAAATCAGATGGCCTTGCACTTTCCTCTAGCCTCTGAAATGAAGACAATCTGTGGTACTCAACCTCAATCACATGAGTGGGAGTCAACTTTAGGATTAGAATGAATTCAATTATTTGATGCCCATTGGTGTCAAAGATCTGGAGAATTGCTTCGTGTCAGGAAAGACACTGTTGTATTTGGTGTCAGAGAGAATCAGACAGATGGAAGGCAATTGCATTTTTGATGGGGAGAACTAGGGTCATACAAGAAATGAGAAATGCCACCTTTGCAGAAGGAAGCCTGCAGATGAAGCTGACTAGCCAGGTCCTGATTGTTGGCCTGGGATTTGGATACTTCCCTATACTTTGAGTTTAGAGTAAGATGATGCCAGCTTTTCCAACTTTTAAGCATCTCCTTTCACAGAGAAAACTTCTAGCAAAGACAGCAATATCGAATTTATAATATATATATACATATCAAGTAAGAAAGCAATTGTCTTTTGTGTATTTGCTTCGGGCTTCTGTTAGGTTTTTGTTTTGTTTTGCTTTTTTTTCTGGAGTTATTTTAATCTTGGGACAGGGTCTCACCACACAGTCCAGAACTATTAATCCTCCTGCCTCAGCCTCCCAAGTGTAGAATCAGCAGAATACTACCACACAACTGTTGCTTATTATTATTCTCTATAGCCATACAATAACCATACATACCAACACTGGTAATTAGCATGGACATGTAAAATACTTTATAACATTTACATGTAACTTGGTTGAATTTTCACCACATAGCCAAATTTTGTCATCAGAGATTTCACGGCAAAGATCTTAATCATGACTTCAACAGACAATTTTACACTAAGGCATCAACTCCAGGACATTTTCATGAGCATATTATGTTAGCTTTTCTTGTCAGAGCTATTGGCTGCTTTAAGCTGTGACATTATCAACTTTCCCCTCCTTCTTTTTGTCTCTTTTGAGACAGGGCCTCAATTTGTAGTCCTGGCTGGCCTGGAACCTGCAACGAACTTGTAACAATTTTCCTGTCTCAGCCACAGCATTAACTATTTTAAAAGAAATAAAAATAGAGCCTAGGATCCTTCTTATGTAAAAAAGTATTGTCACTTCAACAGAAACAAATTCTAAGATCAGCCCCTAATGCTTCTTTTTATGGGCTTAAAAGATGCATTTTTACACAGTTGCACAGCCAATCACTGTGTTGTCAGGAATAGTAAGTGTTTTATTGATCAAGATGGAATTCCACCCAAACTGTATACTGTCAGTATTGTGCTTTGACACAGTGGTTGGCTTGATAAAAACAGGCTAAATTACTTACAGCCTTATTAAACTGGGCCGTATACAAATGACCACACATATAGCCCTGTAAACTGAGTAGGGCTTCAGGGAGGGGAGACTGTAAGGAGGTGGATGTTAAGGCACAAGACCTGAAGCCAGCCTGGCTGAGCAAAAGTGCCAGCTGAGAGGTTCAAGATGTGAGTGTGGACCATGGATGTCCCTCCACAAACAGTCCCATGTGCTAAGTCATCAGAAAGAGGACTTGGCACTATATAAATTCAAAATTAATTTGGTTTATCATATCCTCTTGTTACAATGCCATAAACAGCTGATTTTCTTTTGCAGTTTCTGAAAGAAGCAGGGGAGACAATAGCCGTCTCTATGAACATCCAATGATTCATCCGCACTCCAGTGAAACCCATGGGAGATGTTTCCAATAACATGCTTTTTTTCCCTTATCTTTAGTTCTCAGAAGACAACGTATTTGTCTATATTTTTTCTTACTAAGAGTCATAAATTTTTCAGTTAGTGTACAAATAATGATACTGTGTAATTTCCATTTGGTCTCTGTGCTTAGGGTTTTGGGAGAGAAGGAAAGTTGGGTTGCCTTGATTGACATTGGAAGCAAGCGGGGCTGTGATTTCTGCAGCCAGCTGGGAGTGCAGGAAGAGGGTCGAAGAAGGACCACGCACATAACTGTAAATTTTTCGATGCACTGTCAAAGCAGCAGGCATCAGGTAGTCAGAGGACTCCAGCTGACTGTCCCCATGACAAGGCCAGAGCAGGAGACTAGGACGGTCAGCCTCCTGCATTCACTATTGCTCTGATGGACAGTGTGAAGAAAAGCCTGGAAACCTGAGTCCCTGACACTTTCTCTGCTCCAGCCTCTGTCAAATTATTTCACACACAAAAAAGAAAAAAGAAAGAGAGAGAGAAGTAAAGTAAATTTCAGGATTACTTTATGGTTTGGTTAATACTTCAGGAAAATTGCCTAACATGGCATGATAGGTACACAAAATAGTATCTCTCAACATCCCAGTGACTGTCCCGGGAGAGTGCATTGATTGTCTACACCAGCCTTTCTAGAACTGTCACATGAGGGACAATCACAGCTAATGAGCCCTCAGCCCAAACCTGCTTAAACATGACTCAGTTCCAATTAGGGCTATTGCAACAGTCCACAAAAAGATATGTTCGAGCTACAACTGGTATTTGGGAGACCCAGTGTAAATCTCCCCATATGTCCAGAATAAAATTAGGTCCCATTACTTTGTAACAACAGCAGAGCCAGCTAATGCAGATTAGTTAGATTCTGGCCAGAGCTCTGCAGAGCCCTTCTTTGATTTGAAGAAAGCCGTTCGAAGATGCAAATAAACATTTTTTTTTTCTCCAACCTCACCAGTACCAGATATAGGAACTCAAGTCTACAATATGAGCCCCTTCCCTGACCCACAGCCTGACCCATGGTGGCCTTTCATCATAGATACCAACACTTACTCTGCCACTTAAGGACAATAGTCTCTGTATTTCTCTCCATTCCAAGGCTTGGAGCAGCATTTTTTTTTCCTCCGATCACCTCCCTACCCACCAGTCAGCAACCTCTTTCCCAGCATTTCATCTACTTCAGTAATTTTCCCTTCTCTGATGAAGAAAAGAATTCACTCTGAGGCATGCTTTGAAGCAATAAACAGCTCACTTCTTTGTGGAAAAATAAGCAATTTTCGAGTAACCTTTGGAAGCATCTAAATAACCCACACATATTTATGGCTGAGTGACTCTTTGGATTGAAGAATCTTTCAGCCTGCGTGTGCAAAGATTTCCATTAACGTCTTTGAGCAGTCTCTCATCTCATTTTAAAACAAATGGCTAGCTCGAAGAAGAGAATTTGGTTTGTTTCAGTTTTTTTCTCTCTCTCTCCTCCTCCTCTTCCTCCTCCTCCTCCTTCAGCTTGGCAGAGATTTGCTGCATGCATGGAGCAGTAAAAGAAGTTCAAATGGTGAATCTTCACCCAAAGATCTTGAGGTCCTAGGAGGCCGAGGCTCATGGCATCATAGGTCACCCTTTTCCTCTCACTTTGAAAGGCCCTTCACACCTGAAAAAGTGCTCTTCATCCTTAGCCATCAGAGAAATGCAAATCAAAACAACTTTGAGATACCACCTAACACCTGTTAGAGTGGCTAAGATAAAAGGCACAGATGACAGCCAATGCTGGAGAGGATGCGGTGCAAAGGGAACACTCCTCCATTGTTGGTGGGAGTGTAAGCTTGTTCAGCCACTTTGGAATACA
>PVIH01015262.1:0-20571 GCA_004025045.1 Sigmodon hispidus
ATATATATATATATATATATATATGGGGTCCTGGTTTGGTAACAAAACAGGCTGGCTTTGGAGGTGGAGCAAGTGGCTTTCTCCCTCTCTAAACCCAAGCGTATTGGTAAATAAAACTTTAAAAAAACTCTGTCTCACGTCAGAAAAGCCACCTGAAGTGGGACAGAAAATAGATGAAATATATAGGGACCAATCTTATTTCACTTTTATTTTAAATTTTGAATCTTATTCCTTTCTGCATTTTTTAATCTCTTACTGTAGAAACCTTTTCTGCACACAATACTCTCTAATGGTTCAATATCTTCAGTTGATAATATCCATTGAATCCTTCACTATTAAAAACAATTTCTCCTACCAGCAATCTACAAGGCATCCTGAAGGAAGATGGGGCCCCCACCGAAAACAAACAAACAAACAAAAAAAAAAAACAACACATTGAGACAGAGTAAGAAGGAACCTGATGTATGTCACTCAGTGATCAATTTTGAGGTATAGACCAATCAGGACAGTCGTAAGATAGTTTCTTTAACAAATATTTCAGATGGACTCAGTACGATGAGAATGGTTTTAGACATTTGTGGAATGGTTTTATATATATATATATATATATATGTTTACAGTTACTTCATTAGGACTTAACCATTGTTTAGTTTACAGGACCCCACAGATATATTGTCGCCCACAGGCCAGCATGAAGCAACTAAATGAAAGAACTACGCCCCTCTCCCAATAAGTTGGTCATCCAAGGGAGGGTTATGGTTAATTATCATTTTGGTACAATGGTTATAAGTTAATCTTGGGTAGAGGATAGAATGATATTATAAAAAATAATAATAAAAAAAGGGAGTGAGAGAGAGAGAAAGAAAAGGGAACAGATAGGAGATCATTATACTTGCAAACAACTATTAACCAAAGGATGAATGAAAAATGAATTGACATGGTACAAATGTTTGTATATTGATACAAATGAGAAATCAATCTATATGTTTGATTTAGATAATATGTATAATGATACAAAGTTGAACATGGTACGAATGTTTGTATATTGACATAAATGGGAAATTAATCTATATGTCTGATTGGGATAATATATATTGATGCAAAGTTGAATGTATAATTGCCCTATTTTGCATGTGTCTACCTCTGTCTAAAATATTTTGGACATTGATGTGTATTAAGTGCATTGTCATTTCCATAATGCAATTTCTACCTCTAATTATTTATGATAGTCATAACATTTGTTGTACTATACACACAAGTTGTTTTATATAAATCTGTTTAGAAATATTTTTATATATAATGATATATAGTTAGCATATTGTTGTCATTTGATAAAAAATGTGTATTTTGGTCAATTTTCCTAAGATTGTCATACTTGAAATTATTTGGAGGAGCTGTACACTCATTTTGGAATGCCTATTTTTACAAAGTTAGCCTCACTTTCTTGGTTGATTGGGATTGCAAATTATGGTTACTCAGATTTATCACCTAACAGTCAGGATACTCAGGCTTTTCAGAAACATGTCAGAATATACCAAATAGATAGGCTCCTTCAACCACTTCATAGACCGAGAGAATATGGCATTCAAGATTTCGTTACCTCGAATTTGGCCTTGAGAGACATGACAACTCCTGGCATCACCGTTCCTTTCTCAAGGTGATGTTGAGCATCACAGACATCTTGCAAAGAGATTGTTTAGTTTGGCAAATAATGGCCTGAGGGGCAAAGGACTGTACTTGCCCCCACTGCTGTCAGTGTGCTCACTGTCCGAAATGGACCTACAGGATGAGGGATAGAGACTGCTGAAGCCTGCCTAGCCAGGATAAGACAGTCCTACCAAAAATACCCTGCTTCTATGGAGACTTGTCAGATATTATAGGCCAGTAGCCACAAGGATGGATGCTCCCGTTATACAGAGAAGTGGTGGATGACTGTCCAGGTAGTTAACTGTCGTTGTCTTCTCCTAGATTCTGGAAGTTACTTCATGCTTCCAACTTTAGGTATATATTTTCCTTCTCAGGTCTTGACGGTGTTGAAGATTAGATAGTTGAGATTGTTATTACTTCACATTCCAGCAAAGACACTCAAGACTTAGAACTCTATTATTTAGGATAAACAGCCTTAAAGCAATACCTGTGCATTCTCTCATATCAACATTTTAGATATTAACTTGCACTTTGTAGTTGTTGTTTGTTAGCGGTAGTTTGACCTCACTTATGTTAGTACTTTCTTCTTTCCCAGACACTGTCTTATGATGATCCTTGTAGTATGTAGTTTTATACCTAGTTTAGAACCTTCCTATTTAGACAAAACAGGGAGATGGGGCGGGAAATCATGGATTGTACAGGTGTGGGGGTTGCAGCGTAGCGCAGGGCTGGGAGGGGCATGGTAGCTGAAAAGGCACCTGGAGAGACAGAAGTGGAGCACTGAGGGAGAGGTGGAGCTTCCGGTCCCTGGCGGCGAAGCTGCGGGTCGGTACGGCGGCTTGACGCGTTGCTAAAACCTCCGTTTGTAAGTGATTCTAACAAAATAAACCTTATTTAAAACATACCTCTTGGCGGCGGGTTTATACCGTGATAAGAAACTGTCCTGTATTTTTTTTTTCTTTGCTGAGTTGGTGTGTGGCTTAGGTATCAGGGTAATTGTGGTCTTTTAAAAATAATCTTGCAATTTCTTTCTGTTTCTATTCTCAGGAATAATTTGAGGAATGTTGACTTTCATTATTCTTTGAATGTTTGATAGAATCCTATGCTAAATCTGGCCCTGGGATTTCCCCTGGAAAATCTATCCCCTGGAGAGTCTTTAATTTACTACTAGGAGTTATAATAGGACTGATTAAATTGATAATTTTACTCTTATTTCACTTTGGTCTGTGGCACATATATGTAGAATTATCTATTTCTTATAGGTTTTTTAATTGACATAGTACAGATGTTTAATCATGTCCTTATGATTTTATGTATTTCCTTAATGTCTGTTGTTATCTTCTCTTATTTTATCTAGTCTAGTTTGTATATTTTCTCTTCATCATCTAGTTAATTTGAATAAGGGTTTATTAATGCCATTAATTTTTATATACCAAACTCATAGATTCCTAGTATGGAATTTTATTGTTTCTGTTTATTGTTTTCAAACATAATTTTGAAAACAAATTTTGATTTTTTTTTGCCATTCACTGCTTTTACATATTATTTCTTATTTTTGTTCTTGAGATTTGAGTAATGCCATAAAATATTCAATATGAAATTTCTTCAATTTTTTAATGTAAACACTTAGTGCTATAAAATTTACTCTTAGAACTACCTTCATTGTGACCCATAGGTTTGGGTATATTTGTGGTTTCATTTGCTTTCAATTTTAAAGTATTATGTTTCTTATTAATTTCTGACTCATTCTTCATTTAGTGTAGCATTTTCAGTTTCTGTGAGTTTGCAAACTTTCTGTTGTTTCTGCTGTTGTGGATACCCAGGTTTATTCTGTGGTGGTCAGAGAGATGTTTAGGAGATGTATATGTACAGTACTACCTGCATATAATAGAGTAGTAGTGGTTGGCTGCTATAGAAAAAAACAATATAATTACTGGAAACTAGGCAATGTAGTCACTGATAAACCAAAGCTGTGGAGAAAGCCTGTTTCCTGAGCTCATCACAAAAAAATGGTGATTAGTAAGCCAGATGCATTTTCTCAGTGCCATTGATGGAAGGTATAAAATTTCATCAATGGATTGACACAAAATCTGGCTCTTAACCTAGTATTACAACTTAATGGATGTGCTATTGGACTCGATGATGTAAAAGTGAGTATTCAGAACAAGAAAATGACACACAATTCTCTGAGCCATGTAATATAAAGATAATGGAAAAAATTAAAATAAGCTTATCTTGTCTGTGAGCCATAGTAATTCTTAGTTTCCAGAATCTGGGATGCGGTTTATGGACCTTGTTTCAGATAGAACAAAAAAGCTAAAGAGATAATTCAGAAAACTGGTAAATAATGTTATGGAAGTTTGATTCTGACAGACCTTCTATTTCAAAGTGGTGAAAGCAGATACATTTTCTCATATTCTAGAGGGGTGGGACATGATTAATTCAAAGCCTGTTCCTCTAATATAGCAGAAATAATTGCACATGATGAGAGACTATCCTCTGGAATGAAGAATTCAATCCTGAGCATCTCAGAAAAGGCCAAACAAGTCATAACTATTTCCTGACTTTAACTGCGGACTTTTATTGTACTGTACTATCTTAAAGGAAAGAATCTCTGCTTTACCTGTCTGTGCCACTGTGGAATTATGTTAAAGCCTGTGTACCAGATAAATGGAAGCATTGCTATTGCTTGGCATCATTTGAAATTTAACATGAAGATGAAAAAACTTTGTGGAACTTTTGTTTTTATAATTTTGAAAATGTTATCAGTTACTATAATGTATTGTCATTATTATTGGACAGTGTTCTAATTCTATCATTGACATTTTCATGAAAACAATTGATAACTGTTCTTATCATGATCAAGGAAGAACCAGGCAAATCAAGAGTTAAGTACTGGACTACTGTCAATACCTGGAAAAATAATAGTTTCCAGTTATAATAACATGCAATTTTCTGAAAGAAAAACTTGGGTGCTATGATTTAATTTAATTCATTTAAAAAATTATTTTATTAATTAATTATTTTTTGCTGATAACAATTTTATATTTCATACACATGTATGTATTCTGATAACTTTCACATCTCTTTTGTCCTCACATCCAGGTTAACTCTTTCTGTCCTTTTCCCAGATTCATGACATTTGATTTTGTATTGTGACCTGTTTAACCAAAACTGTGTTAGCATCAGGTTTCTTTCTTTCTTTCTTTCTTTCTTTCTTTCTTTCTTTCTTCCTTCCTTCCTTCCTTCCTTCCTTTCTTTCTTTCTTTCTTTTTTAAGTCCACTAATGAGTGAGTACATCCCCTGCTTATCTGTCTGGGTTTGTGAGACCTAGCTCAGGAGGATAATGTCCAATTTCATCTATTTGGCTGTGAATTTTAGGATATTATTTTTTGTTACTGCTGAGTAGTACTCCATTGTGTAGATGTACCACAGTTTGTTGATCTACTCTTCAGCTAAGGGGTATCTTTAGGGTATATGCCTAAAAGTGGTATTGTTGGATTCTTGGAGATAATGATTCCCAATTTTCTGAACAACCTCCATACTCTGTATCCAGAGTGACTGATCAAGCTTACACTCCCACCAACAATGGAGGAGTGTTCCCCTCACTTTGCATCCTCTCCAGCATAGGCTATCATCACTGTTTTTAATCTTAACCATTATGACTGGTGTAAGGTTGTATCTCAAAGTTGTTTTGATTTGCATTTCTCTGATGGCTAAAGATGTTGAGCACTTTTTAAAGTGCCTTTCAGCCATTTGTAATTCTGCTGAGAATTCTTTTTTTAGTTCTGAGCCCCATTTTCTAATTGGGTTATTTAGAATTTGAGGTTCTAGTTTCTTGAGGTTTTTAGATTTAACACTTATAAAATAGACTGTAAACTAAACCATACATCTTTGGAAGTTATTCTACCCTCTTTTCCTGTGCCATTGTGGCCTGTGTGCATATCTACATGTGCTCACATGTGTCTAGGTAGTATGTAGTAAATGAGGAGCCAGAGATTTGACATCATGAATTCTCTTTGATCACTATTCTTCTCTATCCCTCAGTTAAGTCTCAGTTAAAGGTAGGGCATAAGATATGGCTACTCTCTTAGCCAGCTTGCTGCAGAATTCATTCAGTCTCCTTGTTTGTCTGGTAAGCATTTTAAATACTGAGTCATCTCCTCAGGAACATTCTAGGCAATTCTGATTTTAACTTTTATTGTCACATTAGTGGGCCTCAGAGTACTACAAGTCACACAAAAGAGGAAAAAGATAGTCTCCAAATAAAATTAGAATCATGCTTGAAAAAAATAACACCAGCTCAGAGTTAGAGATGAGCCTATAAAAAACCCCAATTTATTTCTAAATACGTATATAAGCATAATAGAAAATGACCCCTAATGTTAACTGTTACTTGCTCTGTTCTCCAACAAGGATAAAAAAAAAACCTTTAAAATACTACTTTTTAGCTTAATATCACCATCATTTTATTATATGTTTTCCACTGAACTAATTATTAAAAAGAGAACAAAATAAAATATTGAAGTAAATAAATACAAAAGTACGTAAAATAAGCCCTATATTAAATGTGTCCTTGAGACTTGGTTAAAGCCTGTGTCTATCATACTGTAAATATGTAATTGAAAAATCTCTGTGTCTACCTCTAATACAGGACAAAACATCATAGGCATGGTAAGCACATTTACATAAAGTACTCACAGGGAAACTGTAGGTCATGTGAAAGTCAGTGCAGGCTATTGAAACCATATTATGCATGCAACCCTCAAGGCATTCATCCACCAATAACAATCCCTTTGCTCTGGAGTTCCTCTACATATTTATTTGAGAAGTGTTTGCAAATGAACTCTTTCATTGTCCTTGCAAATGTCCCAGTTGATATTTCAAAGCCCTATAAGTTGTTTTTTTTTTAAATTTTCATCTAAAAGTAAGCTACTGTATTGTAAGTTATAAGAAAATTATATCCTGCAGCAATCTAATGGAAATGTGAACTATACAGTACTAAGCTGTACATTTTTGTCTTTGTCAACTCTCGTTATAAGAACACCATATATCATTAAGTGATTTGTAAATGATTATAATTTTAAAAATTCCTCAAATGGAACCTTACTATCTAAGTTATACATTTGCCCATCACTGTCTTGAATCCTACTATAGAGCTATGTAATTACTAACACAATACCCTGCTTTGTTTTTGTAGCCAGATAAGGTGAATTGACTATGAAGAGAAAAAAAATTCTTAAAAGTGAAGGTTAGAAACTCATTATAGGTTACAATGGGATCAAGTCAACAAGGTGACATGCAGGAAAAGTTGACATTAGGTGGATAATTAGAAGATGGCCTGGAGAAAGGCTAAGGAAGGGGCAAGGGTTTATTTTGGCTATTTGATTCTCTTATAACAAGTATTCACTCTTCTCTCCATCAGTTTATCTCCTCCCCAGCAAGGGCAGGAGGTCCCAAGGTCCCAAGGTGGCTTAGTTCAGCATCTACTCCCAGCAGATCTGTTTTGCTCACCCCAACATCAAGACTGAGTCAGGGAGGGGAAGGGAAACTGAACAAGGGGATAAAAAAAATGACTTTTTTTCATAATAAAACAAAAAAAATATAAACAAAAAAGACAGATATATTAAAAGTTTAGAGCTTATTGAAAATGGAACAATGAACAGAAAATTGGAAGACAGGTGGAGCCTCAATTGTGAATGACCACCATAGAGAGTGAATAATTATGATAAACCATAGTGTATCTTCCCATTCTGCCTTTTGTCAGAGTGATTTCCCATTCTCTCTGCTCAAGTGTCTCCTGCAGCATTTTGTCCTAGTTTGTGTACTTCACATGGATGATCTATTAAGGGTTTTTCTAGGAACACTGCACATGGAAGCCCATCTTTTCAGTTATCATAGACTTATTGAAACCAACAAAGAAACAAAATGGAGGTATATCAACTTTCAGGACCATTTTTTAATTGTAGCTATTCTTGTGCATCTTCTATCCTAAATTTTATTTCTCACTTATACAAAATAGTTGTAATTAAAGTCTTGTCACTCCCAGGAATCTAGAAACATATGAATAGGAACATTACCACAGTATTGTTACTTAAAGGTGAGTAAAGATTTGAGAAGAAATATTTGACTACTCCAAATCATTATTTGTACAGGAATTTTATGGATGGTATTATAACGAAAGCAATTGTGTGGGAATTTCTGGCCAAATAGCCAACCAACCAAGCAAACAAACAAAAAGACCTCAGTAAAAAAAAAAAATATATATTTTCTCAACTCAATCATAATGGATTTCTAAATCACTAAATTAAATAAAACTTAATGAGTATAGTTTTACCCTTATCAATGGGTTTCTATTTGATGAATACAAAACCTAAGTGAGCACAGTAATAAATAAAGAACGAGAGAAAAACTCATTGCCTGTAGCAAATGAGAACATTGAAGATATTTGAGGAAACCTGGGAATATGCAAATGAAGAATACATATTCACACAGGAAAGCACTTAAGGAAAGGGAATATTTCTAGACATGTACAAATAAGTGCCATAATCTCCGTAAGAGAGATGCAGGGTATAATTATTATTAGGCATGCTTAATTTAAGGTCATAGAACATTGGCTTGAGAGGGTAAAATGGTAGGCAGAAAAGCCTGTGAACATGCTAAGTTGTCCAAGTACTAAATAATAAAAAGAAAATTATGCTTTGAAGGTATGTTAATATAGGTGTTTATCCCCAAGATAAACTATGTCTCCTCCCCAGCAAGGGCAGGAGGTCCCAAGGTCCCAAGGTGGCTTAGTTCAACATCCACTCGAAGCAGATCTGCCTTCCTCACCCCAATATCAAGACTGAGTCAGGTGGGGGAAGGGAGCTATGTCACTGATAAGCCTGTGTTTATATTCACACACACTCACACACACACACACACCTCCCCCACATACCCATGAAGTATTCTTTTATGTGCTTCAACTCTTCTTTTGTGGTAAACTGAAACACCCAAGCTGCAATTCTCTGTGAATCATTGCCTGTCTTTCTTCAGGCTTCACTTCCACCTGGCATGGCAGCCATGTTTTTCATCACCTGAACAGAGTTTGAACAGAACTCAATGAGTCCACTTAGTTCCTTTCATTCTTCATGAGTTACAGCACCAGTGTGCATCCACACTGCTTACTGTTTATGGGTGTCTCCTACAAAATGTTTAATTTGACAGCCATCTCTTGTCTCTTATTTATATGTATTTCATAATAGGCTATTGCTGAACACTAAGTAAAATGATAAATCATAATGAAAGCCTGTTCCAAACAAATCAGATTAACAGTTTTGGAAGGGAAATAACTCAGTAATACAATGGCAGGTGTGGTAGTCTGAATGTAATTGGCCCCCACAATCTCATAGACAGTAGCACTATTCGGAGATGTGGCTTTGTTGGAGGAAGTTTCCTAGTATGGAGGCAGGCTTTGAGGTTTTCTATGCTCAGAAGATCCCCCAGTGTCTCAGACCATTTTCTATGCAAGATTTTGGACTCTCAGCTAGTTCTCCAATACCATGTCTGCCTATATGCTGCCATCATCCTCATCATGATGATAATTGCCCAAACCTCTAAAATTGAAAGTGAGCCATCCTAATTTAATGTTTTTGTTTTTGTTATTAGAGTTGCCATGGTCATGATGTCTCTTTACAGCAATATAAACCCTAACTAAGACAACAGACTTTTAATCTCTTAGTCCTTATTAGCCACGGACTGTTTGCCCAGGGATGATAGGGAACAGAGTTGTTATAAAATAGCTAGAAAACCCTAAATCTTTCAATACAGAATTAGCATTTAACTAATTAAATTCCTATTAAGAAAAGCATAGGTAATAAACATCTTCATTTTCTAAAAAGACTGAAAATACTACTTAAGAAATGTTTTTTTGAATATTTTCTTTGTCAAATATAAACAGAATTGGAAATGAAATGACTTTCACTATTGTTTTATATACCTTCTTTTGTATTATAAACTATCAATAATGCTGATATTTATGGAGTTGTCCATAACATTTCATCTAAACATTAAACCCTGTACTTTAAGTATACTAAACTGATACATGCAAAGATTTTCTTAAAAATCAAACACAAAAGCCTATATTGGCTGTTTATTATTGCCTGGCCCTCATATCCATTCCACACTTAGACCCTTCATGGGTCTACCAATGAACTGATGGATCCAGCCTCCCATCTCATAGCTTCTGTGTAGTCTGTCTTCAGTCTTAGCACACTACTGGGACCTTAAAACAAAACAGTCATGTGTGTATTAGAAAACAAACTTCAATACTATTCTTTCTCTTTGATGGAATGTTGTCAATTTCATTGTTCCAATTTTTACTCTATGAACCAACTGATAGATTATATGTGATGCTCTTTGGTTTCAGAGTCTTTTAAGCTGATACCATAAGCTAAATAACACAAGCCCAAATATTTTCACGTTTATCAAAGTTACTGTTGCTGAGAAAAGGACTGAGGACTTTGAAATTCAGACCCCTTCCAGAGGTGAGCAGATCTCCAGGACCAGAGTCAATCTGTAGAGCCTGGTCACAGACACTCCTTAGCAGACAGGACTAATGTTTGGCTATGAGGGGTTCCTCCAGCCACACCTAAAACAGGGGACATTTCACAGCATCCCTACCTCCAGGGCAAATTGCATCATCAGAGAAGGACTGAGGCTTTGAAATTCAGACCCCTGGCCAGAGCAGAGTCAGAGATCAAGCAGACACCTGGCTCAGAGACACAGGAGACACACAAGCCCTCTTGCCACAACTTACCAGGAGCCACCTAATCGTGAACCACTGAAGCCATGGGAAGATGCCAGTGCAAAAATACATATAATAATATAAAGAACAGCAAGGTAACTCCAGAAGAAAGAAGTGGTTCTATGACTATAAGACCTGAACAGAGCAATGAAGAAGAAGCAGAAGGAAACAACACCAAAAACACCTTCATGAAGATTATTGAAGCCTTCAAAGAAGATATGAAAAATTCACTTAAAGAAATAGAAGAAAATACAAGCAAAAAATTGGAAGAGATTAACAAATTCTTGAATGAAAATCAAGAAAAGGTAAAGCAAAAAATGAAAGAAACATTTCAGGAACTAAAAACAGAAATAGAAGCAATAAAAAAGGCACAAAATGAGGCAAAGATGGAAACAGAAAATCTGAAGAAAAAAGCTGGAACCACAGATACAAGCATAACAAACAGAGTTCAAGAGATGGAAGATAGAATCTCTGAAGTGGAAGACTCAGTAGCTCAAATAGATATATCAGTCAAAGAATATAGTAAAACTAAAAAAGCTATAGCTCAAAATGTTCAGGAAATCTGGGACACCATGAAAAGACCTAATTTGAAAATAATAGGAATAGAAGAAGAAGTATACCAGCTCAAAGGTACAGATAATGTTTTCAATAAAATCATAGAAGAAACTTCCCTAACCTGAAGAAGGAAAGGCCTATAAAGATACAAGAAACTTACAGAATACTAAACAGAAATGACCCCCCAAAAAAGTCAACATGCCACATTATAATCAAGCCACAAAACATACAGAACAAAGAAAAAAATTTAAGAGCTGCAAAAGAAAAGGGCCAACTTACATATAAAGGCATACCCATCAGAATAACACCTGACAATTCAATGGAAATGATGAAAGCTAGAAGGGCTTGGTCAGAAGTTATACAGATGCTGCAAAAGCATGGCTGTCAAACTAGAATACTATACCCTGAAAAATTATCAATCACCATAGATGGAGTAAACACAATATTTCATGACAAAGTCAGACTGAAACAATACCTATCTACCAATCTTGCTCTTCAGAAAACTTTAGAGGGAAAACTCCAACCTAAGGACCCCATATACACCCATAAAACCACAAACAATCAATAATCCCACAGAAGAATACCCCAGAGTAAGGTAATACAAACAAGTTACCACCAAAAATAGCAGGAAATATCAATCAGTGGTCACTAATATCCCTTAATATCAATGGACTCAACTTACCTATAAAAAGACACCCGCTAACAGGATGGATACAACCACAGAAGCCATCCTTCTGCTGCATACAAGAATCACACTACAACCACAAAGACAGACACAGGGTCAGAGTAAAAGTTTGGGAAAAGATTTTCCAGTCAAATGGTCCTAAGAAACAAGCTGGGATTGCCATCCTAATATCTATCAAAATAGACTTTAAGCAAGAAGCAATTAAAAGGGACCCATATGCTCATTACTTATTCATCGCAGGAAAAAGTTGGTCAAGAGGAGATTCCAATCCTGAATATTTATGCCCCTAATATAAGGGCACCTACATATGAAAAAAACAAAACAAAACAAAACAAACAAACAAAAAAAACACTGCTAATGCTCAAATCCCACATCAATTCCCACACCTTAATAGTGGGAGACTTCAATACCTCACTTTCACCACTGGATAGGTCAACCAGACAGAGACTCAACAGAGAAATAAGGAGTCTAAAAGAGGTTATGATGCAAATGGATTTAGTAGATATTTACAGAAGCTTCCACCCAAATGCAAAGGAATATACATATTTCTCAACTCCTCATGGAACGTTCTCTAAAATGACCACACAATTAGTCAAAAAGCAAATATCAACAGATTCAAAAAAATATAAAAACTCACTTGCATCATATTGGACTACCAGGGCCTAAAGTTAAGAGTTCAACAACATCAAAAATCACAGAAAGCCTACCAACTCATGGAAACTAAACATCGCTCAGCTGAACCACCTCTGGGTCAAGGAAGAAATTAAGAAATCAAAGTCTTCCTAGAATTTAATGAAAATGAATCCACAACATATCTAAACTTGTGGGACACAATGAAAGCAATCTTAAGAGGAAAATTCATAGTACTAGATGCCTATATGAAAAGCCTAGAGAAATCCCACACTAGAGAACTAACAGCACAGCTGAAAGCATTAGAACAATTAGAAGCAAACTCACCAAGAAGTAGGAGATGGTAGGAAATAATCAAAGTTAGAGCTGAAATCAATACCATTGAATCAAAAAGAACAATACAAATAATCAATAAATCTAAGAGTTGGTTCTTTGAGAAACTCAATGAGACAAATAAACCTTTATTCAAACTAATCAAAAATCAGTGAGAGAGTATCAAAATCAACAAAATCAGAAATGAAAAGGAGGACATAACAACACATCCCCCGAAAATTAAGAGAATTATCAGGTCATACTTTGAAAATCCATACTCCACAAAAATGGAAAACCTAGAAGAAATGGACAGATATCTGGACAGGTATCATTTACCAAAGTTAAATGAAGACCAGATTAATTACCTAAACAGGCCTATAACCATTAAGGAAATTGAAGCTGTTATTAAAAGCCTCCCAAGTAAAAAAGCCCAGATCCAGATGGTTTCAGTGCAGAATTCTACCAGACATTCAAAGAAGAATTATTACCATTATTTCTCAAACTATTTCACACAGTAGTTACTGAAGGAACATTGCCAAATTCTTTTTATGTGGCCACAATTACCCTAATACCCAAGCCACTCAAAGACAGAACAAAGAAGAATTACAGCTGAGTTTCCCTCATGAATATGGATGGTGAAATTCTCACCAAAATTTTGACAAACCATATAAAACAATATGTATCATCCACCATGACCAAGTAGGCTTCATCCCAGAAATGCAGGGATGGTTCAACATATGAAAAACTGTAAATGTCATCCACCATATAAACAAACTAAAGGAAAAAAAAACACATGATCATATCCTTAGATGCTGAAAAAAGCCTTTGACAAAACCCAACACTCCTTTACGATAAAAACTCTGGAGGGATCAGGAATACAGGGAAAATATGTCAATATAATAAAGGCGATTTACAAGAAGCCAACAGCCAACATCAAACTTAATGAAGAAAAACTCAAAGCAATCCCATTAAAATCAGGAACTAGAGAAGGATGTCTTCTCTCCCCTTATCTATTCAGTATAGTTCTCGAAGTTTTAGCTAAATCAATAAGAGAAAGAAAGGAGATTAAGGGGATGCAAATTGGAAAATAAGCGAAGTTACTGTTGTTATACTAATGTTATGATGAGGTGACTGTCTTCATTAGGGTTCTAATTGCTGTGGTAAAACTTCCATGCCCACCAGAAACCTGAGTAGACGATGGGTTTATTGCATTTCTAGCTCTTAGGTAATATTTTATCAGTGAGAAAAGTCAATGCAGGAAATGAGCAGAGGCCATAGAAGGGTCTCGTTATGAGCTTTCTCCTCATAACTACTTCTCAGCCTGCTTTCTCTAAGCTGAGAACCACCTTACTAGAGATGTCAAAGAGGTTGGGCCTCTTACAATAATCATCAAGTAAGAAAATGCCCCAAGACTTAACTGCAGGCAGTCTGTATGAAGTCACTTTATCAATACCGAATTCTCAAAACCCCTCCCCAAAGTTAAGTGATTATTCTGGAATGATAGGGATACTAAAATGAGCCAGATGATAGACCAGAAACTGTGCTATGAGTACTAGGACCGCCCCTGAGTTCTCAACTACGCTGGGATGAATGTTTGGGGGATGCAGTTGCCTTTGAGTGCTGTTGTAAATAACTTCTCTTCTACTCATCTCCAATTCCAATTAATTCATCTCATCATGATAGACGTTAATAGAATTATTACTTTGGATGATCATTGACTCTGAATGTCCTCAGGGAAAGTCACATAAAACTCTTTTAACTTTTTAAGTACCTGTGATCTTCTTTTTTTTTTTTTTTTTTTTTGATTTGTTTATTTGTTTGAGACAGAGTTTTTCTGTGTAGCTCCGGCTGACCTGGATCTCACTCTGTAGACCAGATTAAGCTCAAACTCTCAGAGACTCTCCTGCCTTTACAATTCAGTGCTTTTCTTTCCCTAACATATATCTTCTACTCTTCCTTTATGCTTGTTTTGAAATATCCAGATTGACTCACAGTTCTGATTCAAACACTCACCATCACTGATATTTTACAACATAATAAAATATAATGCTACATATTTTCTCTTACTTTTTTATTACATTTCATATCCTCTCTAAAATAAATTCAATAATCTGCACAAATTATTTTGTGCTTTTGTTACATTTATTCTATCTTACTTTATGATAATATAAATAATATCAGCATTCATGATTGATGTTTAAAATGCAGTATTTATTGATACATACCATTAAAGAACACAGGAAAGAATTTCAACTATTTTTGGTATGTAGTTTTTATTAATAGATAAAATATGAATTATAAAACATTATTTTAACAATTATTGTTCTACTCTTACATATTACATTCACTTAAGGCTATTTATTTGTTCCAGAAAAAAAGTTCTGTATTTTGACAATCAAAATGAATCATTTCATTGGATGCATGTGCTGACACATAGAATATATCCCAAATAATGAAAAGAAATCTGAACAAGACAAGTAGAGGGCAGACAAACAATAATGCAGCAGAATTGGCATCATGATTGAATGAAAATAAGAGTAAATGAATTGTTGTGAAGTCTAGGATAGAGAAAGAAATATAATAAAGTTAATACATTAAGGAGAAAACTCCCCAGCTGCACTGAAGCATTTATATATTTTGGGGTCAGTAATCTCACATTAGATGATGACATTTTTAAGACAACATCATATTCACATGTCTGCAGTAGTTTATTAGATCAATCAGAGAAAAAACTGTAATTGAAAATGAAATGTTTTCAATTTAATGTTCATAATCAGAGCCATTATCTCTAAATTTTATTTTATTTAAATTGAACTATAATGGTTCATAAAGTTGTGTGACAATAGAAATACTTAAAAGGTTTGATTAATATCATACAAAGCATTCATCTTCAAAAATAGTTTAAGAGGCATTTGAAATTAAAAAAATACATACTTCCATAAATGTTTGAAGAATCCAAATAGAGACAAGTCTAAAAGGTGTTTTTAACCATGCATTTCCCCATAAGTTTTATGCAATGCTGTATTCCAGCAGAATTCTAATATACTAGAAAACCCCTATGGAGTGCAAAAAAAAGATTTCTATGTAGTTCTTATGTCTTTTTTTTCTGGCTAATGGAAAACAAATGAAATGATGGAAAAGTCGCATTAGAGACAGTCACACATCATAGATTGCCTTTCTTAGTGTGTCATTGTATAAAATGACTTGATGTGCCCCAGGAGAGAATTCCATTAGAACACATGCCCTTTTCATTCAGAACCTCAGCTTCATAAAACAGAGAAGATAGAAATTGAAGGTCCCCATCTGAAGACTTACAGTTTTAATAGATACAGGCAAGAACGACTGGAAATCCAGTGAAAGTTATAGAGAATTCAAAACTACATTCTCATAATCTGCATGTAACCAGAGGACTGGCAGGTCAATAATCTTTTCTTTGACCCTATTATTTAAAAAATGTAGTAAATACAAGGATTGTTTAGTAACAATGTTTTGGTACATTGATCACAAATTTAGTTTCATTTCCCATAAACTCACTTTGATGACAGATTGCTATGTATACCTGACACAAGCTACAGTTACCTGACAGAAAGGAACTTCAATTGAGAAAATACCTCCATAAGAGCAGGCCAACCTGACTCACCTTCATATTTTTGTCTTCTCTCGGTACTGGATTAGGGGAAGGGTTGGGGTAAAGCCTGGGGGAGGACAGGAAGAAGGAGAGGGGAAAGAAGCAGTGGAGGGTATGAGAAAAAAACCTTTTTAAATAAACGAATTATGAATAAAAGAAAGACTCCTCCCAAATAAATAAAAATTTGCCTAAGGAGAATTCCA
This sequence comes from Sigmodon hispidus, assembly GCA_004025045.1. Taxonomy (NCBI): domain Eukaryota; kingdom Metazoa; phylum Chordata; class Mammalia; order Rodentia; family Cricetidae; genus Sigmodon; species Sigmodon hispidus. The sequence continues at coordinate 16,446 of PVIH01015262.1, forward strand.
TAGTTTTGCTAAGAGTTCATGTTTTTACTTTTCATTCTAAACAGTTTATCTATGTATTTGTACAGATCTGATCCAATGAGAAATATTTGATACCCAGGCTCATGACTGGTCAAAGTGCTGGGAATAAGTGATTGTGAGTGATCACCTGTACATAGGATGATTGCATCTCTCATCTTTTCTCCTCAAAGGCTCAGGGAACATCATAGAAAAGGTACCAGAGATAATGTATGCATAAGTATATAAAAGAAAAATAACTTGAAATGCTGTGTTCTGAATATGACATGGCTGATTCAAGTGTTTATGAAATTATTCTTTATTAACAAAAACTTGGTAGTCAGATGTTGATGTAAAAATCTGAATGATCATAGAAGCTGCAGCTAAGTGATCAGTGACTTCCCAACTCTCTTGTTTCTCCATTCTAAAGGGCCAAGACCCTCTTTAAGCCCCACCTTAATATTTCTGTCTCTCTATCTGTTCTCAATTCTCCAAAACATCTGTGGTTAATTTTGGCCATCTTGTAGATAGCCCTACACCCTGATTCAAAACAAACATTATTATCAGTCTCAAGAGCATCAGAAGACAAACAAAATATCACACAACAGCTGCTTACACAGGAATGTACAGTAGTTGTGCTTACCTGCATGAGAAACCTGCTAAATTTCCAGTGAGTGGTTCCTCAGTTTAGCTGAGGAGTTATTGGTAGTTCATGGCTGCTGGTAGAGGTTTATTCTCCTTTGGTGTGGTGTCTAGCCATGGGCATATGGGCACCACTAAAAAGACTCAACAAGTTGTCTAAGCTGTTTAAAACAATATACAATAATTTGTATACCATTCAAATCTAGTACCTAATAAACAAATAATGTATTCCTTTTGTAGATATAGACAAGAAGATTTTGCCATTTACTTAATTTATGCTTAATTATTTTTACTTTGGAAGTGGGGGACATTTTTGGACAAGATGAAGTTTTAAGATTTAGGGTTGGGATATATTATTATGTATTATATCAGCATAGCACTGGACATACTCAATGCTGCTTTAAAATTTATTATTTTGTCAAAGACATACAAAAAATTTGTGTTGTGTATAATGTAAAATAAATATACTAGTAAAATGATCAAAATTATGTCACTTGGTTGTCACTTGCATTTTAACAGTCTTTTATTGACTACAATAAATGTAAAAGTATATTCTCTTACCTACTATTTCTCATTTTTACAAATTTTATTACCTTTGTTAGTATTTGTGTGTGTGTCTGTGTGTGTCTGTGTGTGATTGTGTGTATGATGGAATGTATGTTGAGATGAGAGAACAATTTTAGCATTTGCTTCTATACTTCTATTGTATTGATTCTAACAAGTGAATTTGAACCATGCTCCATATTGGCAGGTGTCTTTAACAGCTGAAGCATCACATTATGTGCTAAAACTCATTTTTATCTTTTGGACTTTTTGTAAGGTTAATAATTTTGCTATATATATTCTCTTTTGTGCAACATTGAGATTGTGATTTCATTATACAAACCTATTTTCAGGACACACATTTTTCCATTGTATTCAAATTCTATGCTTGATAATATTGGATTTAAAATTTTACTTTATCTTGTTTGTATCTATGTCCATGTGTGTGTGAGTGTGTGTGTATGTGTATTTTGTGTATATGTGTTTTTGTATGTATCTATGCACATGTGTATATTTGTTTGTGTATTTATATATGTGTGTATGTGTTTGTGTATGTATATACTCACAGGCGTGCCCCTGAATGTTGCAACTGTTAGTCAACATCAAGTATCTCCTTTGGTGCTGTGTATTTTTGTTTTTGCTTTAGTTTTTGTTTTTTGTTTGTTTGTTTATTTGTTTGTTTTTTGAGACAAGGCATTTCATATAACCAGCAGTTTAACAATTCAACTAGACTAATTGACTTCTGTATCTTGCATCATCCTCAATGATGCTAGAATTATAGTAATTTGGCATTTTTTTGTGAGTTCTGGGAGTAAATAAAGTTTCTAATACATGAAAAGAAGGCACATTATACACCGAGCTGTCTGTCTCCCTTGCTACTGTTATCTTTGTTTGAAATTCATAATGTACATGTTCTCACCAAACATTTCAAATAAGAAATGTGATTCCATCACACAAAATAACATTTCTATTTCAAACTTTAGGCTCAGCATAAACAGATAAAAATAATTTCATTGATATATTGTATGCAGTTCAATAAAGGCAGAGTCATTTAGAAATTGCTAAAAATTATGTAGTAAACAAATGATATTACTTACAATATCCTGTGTTAGGATTGTAACAAGAAATTTTATAACATATTCACATCTTGTAACTAAGCAGACCATGAGGAATTAGAAGAATTATAGGAAAATAGTGGAATTCATTTTGAGCCATTGATACTTAAAAAAGATTTTAAGTAGGATTTGACTGCTTCAAGAAAAGTAAGGAACAACCCCTGTCTTGTGCAGGAAGTGACATCAATATATAATACATTCTTAAGAGAAATGAGTCCTTTTATTTATTATACTCTAATTATTTCTTATATGTCCTGAAATCTGTTTTTAATTTTCATTGAAATAATTACAATGAAACAATTATAGACTATTCCTCTCAAAAGAAGTCATAATTCTAATGAGACAATTGGTGTTATTCAAATTACAACAAATAGTTTTATTCATTCACAAACTGGATTTTTATATTACTTCATAATCTTCATAAGTGTTGTTAGAATATGGTGATCTTTTTGGAAAGTTACTAGTCTGCCTATTATTGCTTTAAAAATAATTTATCCCTATCTCCTCTTTACTTCTGTTGAGAAGTGAAAACAATTTATATTATAGTCATATCTGGACCTACTTGTAGCTGTCTTTGGAATCAACACAGTATGCTTAACTATAAGCTATTGAGTTGATTGTTCTGTTGAAAGTAATTTAATATACCAAAAAAAAGAACTCACAGCATTTTTTTAAAAAGTAACACAACTAAAAAGAAATTAAAAAAACCAAAGATCTGAATCCCTAATATTTATAGAACTTCATAAATAATTGTTGGATTATAGTAAGAAAAAACCAAAATAATAAATTATGCAAAATAGAATACACACCTAGAAATATTCTTCTCTTAAGAAATAAAACACCTCATACAATGAAGTTTTTTTAAAGAAATGAAAATGTAGATATTGTGTATGTTAGGATGTGTGCATGTGTGAGTGTGTGAGAGAGATTGAGGTTCCTTATTTTGTAAAATATGTTTAGAAATATATCAATTAATCTATTTATGATTTCTTGCACAGAATTTTATTCTAAGGCATACTCATAGAATGATAATCTGCTGCCCTGTCTGGCCTGCTATGGGCAATTAAACCTATAATTTACATAATTTGTAGAATGGCTGGGGGTTGCTCAGGTTGGTACAAACTTGTTAAGAAACAAGTGTGGGCTGAGAATTTAAATCACTGGTAACAAGAATGCTTAGCATGAATAGGACCTAGATTTAATTCCCAGTTCCACAAAACACTCAAAATATTTTATGGCTCTTACCAACTCTAAATTTGATGAAATTATCTTGACTGTCAAGATTATCCACAGTATTTTGATAACATGAAACACTGCATTTGCTCCAAGTCAGAACTTTCGTGTCTCCCTAATAATAAAATAACAAGTTGCAAAATGTTTTACAGCATAACATAACCATCCTTACATTGGATTTATTTCAAATATAAAAGAAATGCCTTTATTTAAACCTGCTCTATATTTTTTGTATTAAATTATATGTCCTCTTTATCATGAGGATCCGCCAGTCAAATATTGGTATAATCAGGCTCAAAGGAATTTTGTGGTACTGTTTCAGGATAGACATGCTGCTTGCTCTAGAAAAAGGACAAAGATGGTATGGATACAACCAAAGTCCAAACTTGTGCCATGAGTTTTACTTGGGTTATTTACAGGAACACAAATGAAAGGTTCCCGACACAATATTTTAAAAATAAAATTTCCTTTTTGCATAAAAGAATTTTTACATACATGAATTAGAAATATGCTTTTTCCTGAATGGATTTATAGATGTGTTTTTAAAAATATTAATAAAGTTATCAAGTCATTCTTGGGGAAAGAAACCTGGTGCCTTA